>QWBT01000283.1:0-50387 GCA_004802465.1 Citrus hindsii
CCTTATCCAACTGCGAAATAAAATCATTAAATTTAAAGAGATTATTATTTTTACCAATCATATTGAATTAAAAAAATAAAAATACAATAAAAATATTTATTTTGTTATCAACTATTATTACACACAATAAAAATCACACACACATATATATATGTGTGTGTGTGTGTGTGACAACAAATTAATAAAAATATTTATTGAACAAAATATCTATTGAGTCATTTGTATGTATTCTTATAGCAGTTTAATAGTAAAATTTACCAAACATATATGATTGTTTTTTAAACTCATAACACCTTAAAATAAATTTTGCCAAACATTAAACTAATGTTGTACACAACACAACTAATTATAAATGTAGCCAGATGAATATAGAATTGAATTCCAATTACTTTCAATACAATTTTTTTTTCAATTGATGAGTGATTTTTTTATTTGCTTAGTTAAATTAATATATAAACTATTGTTTTGGAGATAAAATAAAAATAGTAGGACAACTTTCGGAGCTTTTCTTTGTTAGCTTGGTTGTAAAGAAACAAGTTTTTTCCCTTTTACACCCAGGAAAAAAAATAAATAAATAACTGTTCGAACGTGTTAAATCTCTAAATGTTCGGCTCTAAATTGCATAAAAACGCTAAATTGCGAGACCTAAAATACCGTTCATGTAAACAAAACGATATTGTCAATCATGCAAATTCATTATTCATGAACAGGAACTCAGCCATGTGATACAAGCCCATTTCATCTTGTACCTATAAATCTTAAATATATATGCATATAGAAAAATTTGTGGAAGGGTTTACTGAAGGATTGATTGACAGTATGATGAGCTGCCAAATACTATTAGACAAGGAACAAAATTCTGTGCTTCATGAAAATTAGAAGTAGATTTTTAGAAAGATTCTAACTAGCTCATCATTTTATCTGTAATCTCAAAACAATCATTTTTGCGAACTCAGTTGTAAATGAATAAATGGAATAAGAGAATGAACCAACATTTACTGATTGGAATTAATTATGATTTTGGCTTAAATGCAAACCGAATGCCTTTGCCTGTTATCAGCTTGCAGAAAACATATTCATTGAAGTTCAAGAAATAAAGAATACGAGAAACTGAACAATACAAATAAACACGAACAAGGATTAAAGTAAATGGGGAAAAGTTGTTACAGTAACAATACAAATCGAAGTCATAATCCAATTTTATGACAAGAGATCATCCAAGTCCAGCATCAAGCCGAATGAACCGCGCACATCCCCTATTGGTTCTTCAGCATCATCATGAAGTAAGTCTTCCA
Source organism: Citrus hindsii (assembly GCA_004802465.1). NCBI lineage: Eukaryota > Viridiplantae > Streptophyta > Magnoliopsida > Sapindales > Rutaceae > Citrus > Citrus hindsii. Next base: position 1,296 of record QWBT01000283.1, read on the forward strand.
GAAAAGTATAGTCTTCCTCAATTAACTCAGGTAGTCCATCACTGTCCTCGTGTTGCATCAATGATTCAGGCACCGACATGGGCACTCAACGATACTCTCCGAATGACAACAATATTAGCTAAAATAAACAAGTATCAGAATAGTTTTTCATTATTTACCAATTGACAACTATGACCTAATGAAGTCACATCTCCCAACAATAATAGCAAACGGAGCCTTAGTCTATTGTATCATGCATATATTGAATTAATTTACCAATGTATTTAGTAGGGGTGCTATTGGTGCCGGTCGGCAACGTATAGTAGAATATATTAACATTTGCTGCCATTATGTGATTGGTACCTGTAGGAGTTTTTCATGTACGTGGCCAATCTCAAAGTTAAGGTATCAATTCATCTTGTATTTCTTACTTTTCATCTTTTCCCTCTTGATAAAGAACTTCATAGATTTAAATTTACCATCTTTACTGAGGATATGTAATTTGATATTTATCGTTAATATAGCTCTTATGTTTTTTTAATTATTTTTTTGTGGGTAAATGCTCTTTTAGTCACGACTGTTTGAGCTAATTATCACTTAGTTAGTTCATGCATTTTTTTAAAATTGTAAAGTCCTCTCACATTATCTATTTTACTTATGGCCTGTTAGGTTTGTTGAATTTTTAAGTTATATCAAAATGAAATATTATTTTATCAGGCCCTTTTGAGATTACTTTAGAGAGACTTAAAAATAATTTTGAAAAGATAGAAACTAATTGGTGTTTGATAATTTTTTTTAAACTACTTTTGAAAAACTTACTTTATCCCATAGTGGAGTTTGAAAAATAGGGAAGAGTAACTTTTTAAAATTTAATTTTGAAAATGAGTTTATATTTAATGCAATTCCATATATATCCTCACATATATAAAAATCCAAAATTATTTTTATTCAATTGCGAAATAAAATCATTAAATTTAAAGAGATTATGATTATTATTATTATTATTATTTGAATAACAAAATAAAAAATAATTAATACAAAAAATATTTATTTTTGTTATTAATTATTATATACACAATAAAAATAATAAATATACATGACAATAAATTTAAAAAAAATTATTGAACATAATATCTATTAGAGTCATTTGCATGATTTTTATAGCAGTTTAATTTTAAGATTTATCGAGCATATATGATTGGTTTAAAAACTCATAATACCTTTAAAATAAAATTTGCCAAGTATTAAACGGATGCTCTATACAACAGATTATTTTTACAGCACAACTAGCATTAATTATTTTAAAAACTACACTTATTACTAAACTAGCCCTAAATCCAACAATTATGAAAGTAATGATAGAGAATTTTGGATAGGTTTAAAAATACAGGAATTAACTAGGTAATTAACCCAATCCAAAATGACTAAACAAACGTTTACCCTATTTTGATCATGTTGCCTTACTTTGGAGTACATGGCATGGCTTGTTTGTAGTTCATTTTTCAAAAACTAGATGAATATCTTCATTCAATTAATTTGCACATGGTATATGGATTCGAATGCTGCTTGGAGTAGTAAACCAATCATCTTTCTTGGCTATGTTCCAAGAAAACCAACTGGGACAATGAGGTAAATATTTAAATTAAATGAAGTTTCATTCTATGATGCATTAATACTGTAATTAAACATGAATTGTGTAAATGATACATAAGACATATAAATTCAACAGAAAAATTATAAATCAATAATAAGTATAAAATAAAACCTAAATTATGTAAATGTAATATAAGACTTATAAATGAAAAGTAAAACAAGTAAATTAATATAAGAATGGTAAATTGGTGTTCCACTAGTAAACAAAACAAAAACTTACAAATGAAACATAAAATTGTAAATCAACATTAAGTGTAAAATAGAACATAAATTGTCTAAATAACACATAAGATTTCTAAATAAAAGGTAAAACAAGTAAATCAACATGAAAATGATAAATTAGTGTATCAATAGTAAACAAAAGAAACTTACAAATATAATATAAAACTTAAAAATTAATAATAAGTGTAAAATAAAACATAAAATTAAATAAATAAAACATAAGACTTATAAATGAATGGTAAAATAAGTAAATTGATATGGAATCACAAATTGGTGTATTATTGGTAAACAAAATAAAAAATTACAAGTCTATTAGATTCAATTTTATTGATATATCGTATATGTCTAATAAGAATTCTTTTTTTTTGTTTTGCCTTGATCCACATCAAGAAAAATGATTTTACATAATTAATCTATATAGTAAACAAATACTTTATATGATAGAAAATTGAAAAAAAAAGTTTATAAAGTCCTAAGACCAATATAGAATTGAATTCCAAATGCTTTCGATACAATTTTTTTTTTTCAATTGACAGGTGATTTTTTTTAATTGCTTAATTACACTAAATGAATAAAATTACTGTTTTTGGAGATAAAATAAAAATAGTAGGACAACTTTCGAAGTTTTTCTTCGTTAGCTGGCTGTAAAGAAACAATTGTTCCCTTTTTTTACACACACACACACACAAAAATAAAAATTAAAAACATAACTGTTCGAACGTGTTAAATCTCTAAAAGTTCGGCTCTAAATTTCATAAAAACGCTAAATTTGTGAGACCTAAAATACCGTTCACGTAAACAAAATGATATTATTAATCATGCAAAATCATTTATTCAACAGAGGATCTCAGCCATGTGATACAAGCTCATTTCACCTTGTACCCATAAAATCTTAAATATATATATGCATATATAAAAATTTGTGGAAGGGTTTACTGAAGGATTGACTGGCGGTATGATGAGCTACCTAATACTATTAGACAAGGAACAAAAATTCTGTGCTTCATGAAAATTAGGAAGTATATTTTTAGAAAGATTCCAACTAGCTCATCATTTTTATCTGTAATCTCAAAACAATCATTTTTGTGAACTCAGTTGTAAATAAATAAATGGAATAAGAGAATGAACCATCAGATTTACTGATTGGAACTAATTAATGATGATTTTGGCTTAAATGCAAACCGAATGCCTTTGCCTGTTATCAGCTTGCAGAAAACATATTCATTGAGGTTCAAGAGAATAAAGAATACGAATATATACGAACAAAGGATTAAAGTAAATGGGGAAAAGTTGTTACAGTTACAATACAAATCGAAGTCATAATTCAATTATTTATGACAAGAGATCATCCAAGTCCAGCATCAAGCCGAATGAACCGCCCACATCCCCTACTGGTTCTTGAAGTAAGCCTTCCAGAAAAGAATAGTCTTCCTCAATTAACTCAGGTAGTCCATCACTTTCTTCGTGTTGCACCAATGATTCAGGCACCGCCATGGGCACTTCCGCGATACTCTCCGAATGACAATGATAATTCTCTCCAGTTTCTCCACCCTGAAGCATGTTGTTCCCGGAGTCATATTGTTGGTTACATATCATCTGATCAAAATGACTCATCATCATCTCCATCGATGGCTCGTAAACACTGCTTGCAAGCCCCATTCCACCAGCTAAGCTCTGCTCACTCATCATGTCAGAACTGCTGCAGCTTACTTCTTGATAATCCATATAGTTCTGTTGTTGATTCTGTTGGTGGGTCAACAGCCTATCCATCTCAATATCTGCTACTTGTTCGGATTGATTGCTGTTGTCTTGAAAACCCTTCAGCTTTCTTTTCTTTGCAGAACCGTACTTCATAATATCATGGCCAGATGGTTGATTCTTTCGGAGCCTGCAAAGCACATAATTGGTAGCTTGATTCTTGGGCAAATGTAGAGTGTACTCGTGCATGATCCAAGCCCCGTGATCCTCACAGCCTTGTTTTTCGTAACGAAACCGCTTCTTGGAGCCAATTTTGATTTTGGATTGGCCGCTTACTATATCTTTACCAGCATCCTCCCCTTGCCAAGTACCGCCGGAAGATCCCACTTTTCGGTCGATTCTGGAACCCTTGGAAGACTTTTTCTTCAACTGGGTGAAGAAATAAAGATCCTCATCAGCATTTAAGAAGGGTTCTCCATGTGAATCCCAAATCTCAGAGGGTTTTTTCTCGTAAAGATCACAATCCCTGATGAAATACTCAGCAAGAGGGATGAATATTCCCGAAACTTTCTTCTTGAGATAATGTTCGATGAGTTCTTCATCGGATGGTCTGAACTGGAAGCCATGTGGAAAAAAGGGTCTGCGTTCTTGCATTTTGTTTGAGGAGAAGAGGGTTAATTCAATGGTGGGTTGGTTGATTGGTTGGTTGATGATTGATGGAGGAAAGTTTTTGGGTGAATTATTGAAAACAAAGAACACGGAAGTTGAGAGAGAAGCAAAGATAGGGTTAGAGAATTAGAGCAGAAGTGGTAAGAAGCGCGGGTGTTAAAGTTTCCTTATAACATATGGAGGAGCGAAGTGAAGTGAAGTTAAGTGGCTTGGATTACAAGTAACAATTTCCTAAGGCAACTCCGAGAAACGCGGGTGAACTTGCGAGTTGGGTAAGAATTCCTTACATTTACTAGACGGTTACGAATAACCCTAACCCCCAGTTTGAAGTGAAGTGAAGTTAAGTGGCTTGGATTACAAGTAACAATTTCCTAAGGCAACTCCGGGAAACGCGGGTGAACTTGCGAGTTGGGTAAGAATTCCTTACATTTAATAGACGGTTACGAATAACCCTAACCCCCAGTTTGTTTCCACTCGAGATTAGATATTTGGTGTTGTAAGAAGTTCTGTGAGTGGCATTAGCTAATCATGCAACTATGGGATTTTAATTCCCCTATACGGTAGTGCTGAAATTTCGGTCTTGTGCACCTCTCCAAAATAATAGGAATTATACGCATGGCCATTCCAAATAGAAAGAATCGTTTTTTTTTTAAATTCTTTTTTCCATTGCTACTGTGAAATAAAATTACTAGATTTCAAATAATAATATGGATTGGTGTTAATTAAATACTATTTATATATCTAGATTATTTAAAGCTAATTTGAAAATATTCGTAACCTAATTTTTGTTCTTTTGAAGGAAAAAAAGAGGTCTGTTTGCGGCTGATTTTGGGTTAATGAATAAAAAACCACAAAACCAACCCAAGAGCAATAAATTTATATTTTTGTCGGGGAGTGGGGTACCTCGCTTGTTCGGCACGTGCGGGCTGTTTGGGCTTTTTGTGGAGTGGAGGAGGATTGAGATGACGGTGGTTATGGAGGGGGTCTGACTTCAGGTGCGGAGGGCTGGTGAAACTCACCTTAAACCTGCGAAACAACCAAAAAAGAGGTCAGAGGTGGAGCCGGGGGTGGCCGGCGACCACACTCCGATACTCAAGTCAGAGTTGGGTTATCTCAGGTTAGAGAGCTTGCAAGCTCTCGGTAATGGAGATTTTGAGGTTGAAGAAACCCTAGTTTTTTGTGGTGAGTGTGTTCACTTTCTTGATAAAAATCAAACCTGAGTATTTATATGGTGTACCCCAGTCGCCGCGCCACCTGGCGCTATTTTAGTGGCGTTCCCTGCTGTCATGTCAGGAATATTCTTATTTTCATGCGTATGGCGGCTTAGGCGTTTCAAAAATATGCGTGGAGAGCAAGTTTGTGGCGTATTCACGTGCTGGGCGTAGTGGAGTGGTCCCGCGTACCTCTGCAATTCCGTTGTAATTTTGCAGGCGTAGCAGGAAAAGCTGGTGGTCTCAACTGTCACAATATCACACTTTTGGCGGATTCGCTGGCGTGACAGGCGGTTGTCTCCTCTTTTGTAGCACGAGATTTCCTCACCGATTCCTTACTTTTTGACACGTGTTCAGCCGATCTTTTTGAGATTTGGAGCCCATCTATCTCTTGATATTTTACGAACATTTTTCCTCACCTTTTTGTCCTTGCTCGGTGTACCCCAGGTACTGAGTTTTGTGGGGTAGGTCAGGTACCCCGGGTGCCGAACTAATGGTGTAGGTTGGGTACCTCGGGTACCGAGTTTATAGTGTAAGTCGAGTATCTCAGGTGCTGAGTTTATTGTGTAGGTTGAGTATCTTGGGTACCGAGCTAATGGTGTCGGTCGAGTACCTCGGGTACCGAGTTTATAGTTTAGGCCGGGTATCTCGAGCACTGAGTTTATAGTATAGGTCGGTTACCTCGGGTATCAAGTTTATAGTGTAAGTCGGGTATCTCAGGTACCGAGTTTATAATGTAGGTCGGGTATCACGAGTACCGAGTTTATAGTGTAGGTCTAGTATCTCGAGTATCTCGGGTACCGAATTTTATGGGGTAGGTTGAGTACCCCGGAGGATAACTAATAATTACATAACCTTTGCATCGACACGTGGCGCTTCATTTTCAATACTCTATTTATCCCCAAACAAGGTCAAACTCTTAAGTATTATCTGGAATTTTTTATTTATATAAAGTGAGTAATAAATAATTTTAAATGTTGTAAAATTTATCCATAATATTTAAGACATATAGTATTACTCTTTAAAACATTAAATGATTATTAACAAATGAGATCTAAAAGAGATTTCGGATCTTGATAATTGAAAAAAAATGATCCTGAAACCAAATTAGTTCAACAAATATACATCTTTCTATGGTACCAACTATATAATTTGCAATGTTACAGAGATTATGGCAGCAACAGTTTAAATAAACAACCTCTACAGCTGATGTTTTTATTTCACAATTCAAAATATGCAAATTTGATCATCTACCTATCTATCTATGCAACAGATTGTGTGCTGGTAAATCTCGTACACAAGAAACATCTTCGCGTTTAAGCTCGCGTTCTAATTGTGCTCTTGTAGACTTCAATGCATCCCGAAAAAAAAAATCATATAACAACAATTAAGCCTAAATCATGGTTGATGTAAAAAATATATATATATCCATAAAGTGGAGGATGCTAGGTTAAGTTTACGTTAAATTCCATATATGAAGCCTGTTTTGCAAGCCATTGAGCATCCATCATTCGAAAGGCTACACAATAGAGGTTGTCGAATGCCATTTCGTCTTTCTCAGGCAGTTCTAGAAAGCGGATACCAGCTGAAGAAGATGGCTTTCCTGCACGTAAATTTCAACAATATGAAGACACCAAGTGGAAATGCAGAATATAGCACAAAGTTAAGTGTGTTTAATAAAATATGGCTGGTCAGATGTTGGATGAGGAAGTTGATTTCTTAAGGGGACGCTTGGAACCAACGCTCTTCATAATTGACTATGGTGGCTTTGCCGTTTCCCAACATTTAAGGATCCAGGAGTGATGATTACAATAAATGTTACTTATTCAGAACTTTAATTACCTGATTGAAGATCCAACATCTGTATTAACATGAATTATGTAAATGCAAGATAAAACTTATGAATGAAAGGTAAAAGAAGTGAATTAACATAAAAATTGTATATTGGTGTTCTACCAGTAAACAAAATAAAAACTTACAAATAAAACATAAAATTTGTAAATCAACATTAAATGTAAAATAGAACATAAATTGTCTAAATAAAACATAAGACTTCTAAATAAAATGTAAAACAAGTAAATCAACATAAAAATGATAAATTAGTGTATCAAGAGTAAACCCAAAAAAAAAAAAACATGCAACTTTAATAAAACTTGTAAATCAATAACAAGTGTAAAATAAAATATAAATTAAATAAATAAAACATAAGACTTATAAATGAAAGATAAAATAAGTAAATTGATATAGGAATGAAAAATTGGTGTATTATTGGTAAACAAAATAAAAAATTACAAGTCTATTAGATCCAATTTTATTGATGTATCATATATGTCTAATAAGAATTCTTTTTATTTTGTTTTGCCTTGATCCACATCAAGAAAAATGATTTTACATAATTAACCCGTATAGTAAACAAATACTTTATATGATAGAAATTGACAAAAAAGTTCATAAAGTCTCCTTAAACGAAGATAGAATTGAATTCCAATTGCTTTCAATACAATTTTTTTTTTAAATTTTCAATTGACAGATTATTTTTTTATTTGCTTAATTACACTAAATGAATAAATTATTGTTTTTGGAGATAAAATAAAAATAGTAGGACAACTTTCAAAGTTTTTCTTCGCTAGCTTGGCTGTAAAGAAACAATTGTTCACCTTTTTTACACACACAAAATTGAAAACATAATTGTTCGGCTCCAAATTATTGTTTTTGGAGATAAAATAAAAATAGTAGGACAACTTTCGAAGTTTTTCTTCGTTAGCTTGGCTGTAAAGAAACAATTTTCCCCTTTTTTACACACACACACACACACACACACACACACAAAATTTGAAAACATAACTATTCGAACGTGTTAAATCTCTAAAAGTTCGGCTCTAAATTGCATAAAAACTCTAAATCTGTGAGACCTAAAATACCGTTCACGTAAACAAAACGATATTATCAATCATGCAAATACATTTATTCATGAACAATAACTCAGCCATGTGAGACAAGCCCATTGCATCTTGTACCTATAAAATCTTTAATATATGCATATATAAAAATTTGTGGAAGGGTTTACTGAAGGATTGATTGACAGTATGATGAGCTGCCAAATACTATTAGACAAGGAACAGAATTCTGTGCTTCATGAAAATTAAGAAGTAGATTTTTAGAAAGATTCTAACTAGCTCATCATTTATATCTGTATTCTCAAAACAATCATTTTTTGCGAACTCAGTTGTAAATAAATAAATGGAATAAGAGAATGAACCAACAGATTTAGTGATTGGAACTAATTAATGATGATTTTGGCTTAAATGCAAACCGAATGCCTTTGCCTGTTATCAGCTTGCAGAAAACATACTCACTGAAGTTCAAGAGAATAAAGAATACGAGAAACTGAACAATACAAATAAATACGAACAAAGGATTAAAGTAAATGGGGAAAAGTTGTTACAGTTACAATACAAATCGAAGTCATAATCAAATTATCTATGACAAGAGATCATCCAAGTCCAGTATCAAGCCGAATGAACCGCGCACATCCCCTATTGGTTCTTGAAGTAAGTCTTCCAGAAAAGAATAGTCTTCCTCAATTAACTCAGGTAGTCCATCACTGTCTTCGTGTTGCACCAATGATTCAGGCACCGCCATGGGCACTTCAACGATACACTCCGAATGACAATGATAATTCTCTCCAGTTTCTCCACCCTGAAGCATGTTGTTCCCGGAGTCATATTGTTGGTTACATATCATCTGATCAAAATGACTCATCTGTTGAAACAATAACAAGCTTTATGCCCTTAATCGTGTATTTCTAAATAAACACATATTTTAGGTAATTTCGAAATTTACCATGATCTCCCATGAATCCGACCTTGGAAGCTTGTTATGGAGCTTTGCCGAGTTGTTACAAGCCTAATCTAACTTTAGAATTCTGCTTCTTTTGCTTCAGCTCCAGAATCGGCTTTTCTCAACAAGTTACTGTACACACACGGGAGAGAAACGGGAGAGAGAGAGAGGTGCACTGCCCTCATGCCACAGATTTCTTGAACAGTAAACTTCTAATGGGCTGAAGTTACTTAAATACAGTGGTTGAGCGCAGGGACCCCTAATGTGTTAGTACAATATTGCCCATCCCATTATGAGCTAAAATAACACAATTAAGGATTATACTTGTCCATAATATACTACTGTATAGGGTATGTCAAAATTAGACTCATTAACACAATATTTGATCACTTAAGAAATGAGTCTGTCAAAATTGCTCTATAATATTTGACAATAGTCACGTATTAATTCGGTAAAATATAGAAAACAATTAGAATGATTTATGTCAGTCCACATAATGTGAGAAATAAATCTAACAATCTCCCTCTTGGACGGCAGAAATCACTCTAAGGATAAATTTAAAAGTAAAATAAGATTTTGAAAACAACCGAATTAATCAATATGTGACTATAACAAAATGTCAAATGCAAGCAATCACCCAAAGCATAAATAAGTCTAAAATGCGCCATAAATATCAAGTCATATGTGCACCGACAGGATGCTCCACACAACAAGACATTCATAAACACATGACTATGTAGTAGTATACAAGTATAATTATGGAAATAACATGACAATGTGATCAACATGCTCATTTCCACAAAGTCCACATGTCTAGCAAAATGAGACGAAAACAATATGTCTCCTAGACCATCGCTTCTTTATAACCATAATGAGACTATAGCAAAATGTCTCGAGAAGCGAGCTTCCCTTTTAATCATAATGAGACTAAATCAAAATGTCTCAAGAAAGCACACTGAAGCTAAATCATAATGCTTCAATCTTTAATGTCCATATTGAGACTGAGCAAAATGTCTCGAACCATAATATCCTCATTCTATACAGAATGCCATACGCATCCAAATGTGTACACAATATATGGCATATCAATATCACATAACAACATGCATGCATGATAACAAAAACCGAGTAATACATAATCTTATTTAAGTTGCAACTCAAATACAAACCAGAACTCCCACTGACTCAGCATATATAAGTGGATTCTAATAATCCTATATGCATCACATGCTCCGTAAATACTTTTGGAGCTAAAGCTTTAGTAAGTGGATCGGCTAACATGAGTTCTATAGGAATATACTCTACTGATACATAAGATAGAGCAATTTTCTCTCTCACAAATAAGTATTTAATATCAATGTGCTTGGAACGTGATGAACTCCCTATATTGTGAGAAAAAGAAACAGCCGCAGAATTATCACAGTATATTTTTAATGGCCTTGGTACGGCCAATATACAATCTAGCCCTGTGATAAAATTCTGCATCCATAAAGCTTGACGTGTAGCCTCAAAACATGCTACATATTCTGCTTCCATTGTTGAAGAGGCTATGAGTGTCTGCTTGGCACTTTTCCATGATATAGCTCCTCCTGCCATCATAAAGATGTAACCAGATGTGGATTTCTTGTCTTCCAAGCACCCTGCGAAATCAGCATCAGAATATCCAACTATATTCAAATAGTCAGATTGCTGATATGTCAATACAAAATCTTTAGTGGCTTGCAAATATCTAAGTACTTTCTTTGCAGCCTTCCAGTGTTCAAATCTAGGATTGCTTAGGTATCTTCCAAGTACTCCCACTGGAAAAGCAATATTAGGGCGAGTACAGACTTGATCATACATCAAGCTACCCACAACGGATGCATACGGGACTGTTTGCATTCTAGCTTTGTCTACATCATTATCGGGACACTGAAACTTGGAAATTTTGTCACCTTTCGAAATTGGAGCTTTCCTAGGAGCACAAGACTGCAAATTGAACCTTTTCAAAATACGATCAATGTAAGTCTTTTGAGACAATCCTAGAATTCCTCTAGATCTGTCACGAAGAATCTCTATCCCTAATACATAATGGGCTTCACCAAGATCCTTCATATCAAAGCTGTATGACAACATTTGCTTTGTCTCAAGTAAAAAATTAGTGTCATTAGCAGCGAGCAAAATATCATCCACATAAAGCACCAAAACGATATACTTACTCCCACTGACTCTCAAGTATATACACTGATCAACAACATTCTCCTGGAACCCATAAGAGGTGACAATATCGTGAAATTTCAAATACCACTGTCTGGATGCCTGTTTAAGTCCATAAATGGACCTTTTAAGCTTACACACCATGTTTTCTCTATCAGTCTCAACAAAACCATCAGGTTGCATCATGTACACATCTTCAGACAAGCTCCCATTGAGAAAAGCTGTCTTCACATCCATCTGATACCATTCTAAATTGAAATAAACTACCAATGCCATGATAATACGAAAAGAGTCTTTGGTAGAAACAGGAGAGTAAGTTTCAGTGTAATCAATGCTTTCTCTTTAACTAAAACCCTTAGCCACAAGCCTGGCCTTGTACCTCTCTACCTGACCTCTGGCATCTCTCTTGGTTTTGAAAACCCATTTGCAACCAATTGGCCTGCATCCATCTGGCAACTCAACTAAATTCCAAACCCCATTATGATACATAGATGCCATCTCATCATGCATCGCATGTATCCAAGATGATGATTCTGAACAACTGATGGCCTCTTGAAAGGTAATAGGATCAGATGATGAGTCAGCATCAAAATCATGTTCCTGCAAGTAAACAACATAATCATCAGAAATTGCAGGTCTCCTGATCCTCTCTGATCTCCTCAATTGCACATCAGCAACATCATCCGCTACAATCATAGGCTCCATATCATGATGAAGTTCAGGATCAACTGAAGAAACATCAATGTGTGATAATCCTATCGCAGAAGTCGGAAAAGATGGAATAGGCAAAACCACACGTTCTTCTCTTAATGTAAGACTGCGAGGCTCAGAACTCACACCATTGTGATCATCCTAAAAATAAATAGCACGATCAGACTCAATGACTCTAGTAGTGTGGGAAGGACAATAAAATCTAGAACCCCTTGAGCCGATACAATAGCCAATAAAATGACCACTAATTATTTTCGGATCAAGTTTCCTTGATTGTGGATTATAAGGCCTCACTTCTGCTCTGCATCCCCAGACATGAAAATGACGAAGACTCGGTCTCTTCTCTGACCACAACTTATAAGGAGTTTTGGGCACCGACTTACTAGGTACCTGATTCAAAATGTAAGCTGCAGTTCTTAAGGCTTCACCCCACAAAATCTGGTAAGGTGGAGTTACTCAGCATACACCGCACCATGTCAAGAAGGGTACGATTTCTCCTTTCTGCAATTCCATTCTGTTCAGGAGTCCCGGGCATTGTATACTGGGCTTCTATTCCACATTCCTGAAGAAATTTAGCAAAAGGTCCAGGATTACGCCCAGTTTCATCATATCGCCCATAGTACTCACCACCTCTGTCTGATCTTACTGCCTTAATTTTCTTACCCTTTTGGAGCTCAACATTAGCCTTAAAGGCTTGAAACACAGATAAGGATTCAGACTTTTTAGTAAGAAGTTCAACATGACCATAACGAGAAAAGTCATCGATGAATGTGATGAAATACTTATAACCTTCAATAGCAATATGAGTAAATGGCCCACAGATGTCTGTATGCACCAACTCCAGCACCTGTTGACTCCTCCGAGTTCTCTCTTTTCTGGTTTTGGCAGTAAGTTTGCCTTTGATACAATCAACACAAGTGCCAAAATCAAAGAAATCTAAATTATGAAGAATGTCATCTTTAATGAGCCTTTCCATCTTCTGTTTAGAAATGTGACCTAACCGTTTATGCCACAACAAAGAGAAATTTTCATCAACCCTGGCACGAGTAGAGCTAACAACATGCATAACATGAGCATTGGATGATGATTCAACAGCACGAGAAAATAAATCAATCATATATAAGCCATCATATAGAGTGCCAGAACCAACTAGCTCTGAATTACAGAATAAGTAAACTTTTCTATCACCAAAATGAAAAGTATAGCCACATCTATCCAAAATAGATACAGATATCAAGTTTCTCCTAATAGAAGGAATATAAGTCGTATCTAACAGATCCAAAACATAGCCTGTGGCTAGATGTAGTCTGACAACTCTTATGCTTTCAACTTTGGCTGTCACTCCATTGCCCATGTGAACTATCAACTCCCCTTCATTGGGCTCCCTCCTGCTTCTGAATTCCTGTAAAGAATTCGTTATATTAATGGTTGCACCAGTATCCAACCACCAAGTATCAGAAGGAACATCAACTAGATTAGATTCGAAGCCTACAAAAGCTATAGGAATACCTTTCTTTTCCAACCATGCTTTGAATCCCCTGCAGTCAGCTCTCTTGTGCCCATGTTTCTTACAAAAGTAGCATTTTCCCTTAAAGCTCTCAGAAGTGGAACCAGAAGTGGTAGAAGAATTACCACGTGAAGTTTTCTTGCCAAACTTTTTCTTCTTGAAAAACTTATTGCTACCCTTTGAAGAGCCTTTTTTCACACTCCCACTCTCTTGAGTAGTTGCCACCATGACAGTGTGAGATTTCCCCTTCTTCAATGATTCCTCTTCTTGAACCACATAAGTAGTCAACTCAGTGATATTCCAAGTGTCTCTCTGAGTATTGTATTGGCTTCTCAAATTGCCAAATTGTGGTGGAAGGGATTCAAGGATTTGGAAGACCAGGTAGTCATCAGGCAGATTGACATCCATGTCCTTTAACTTCTTATGGTAACTGGTCATCTTAAGGATGTGCTCTCTCACCCCAGAAACACCATCATGCTGAGTGTTAGCAAGCAGCCTCAGATAGTTACCCTTTTCTGCCTTATCTACCTTCTTAAAAGTTCTTTCAACAGCTGCCAAGTAATCTTTGGCCTTATCACATGCAGGGATGCTATCTCGAGTTGTCCTATCAATGGTGTATTTCATTGTATCCAGACAGTGTCTATTGGATTCATCCCAAGTTGCCCACTCTGCTTTTTCAGCAGTAGTGCTCTTATCTGTGGGCTTGGCTGGTTCATCAACTCTTAATGCCAAGTCTCTAGTTAGTGTAGACAAATAAAACAAAATGGACTTACGCCAGTCCTCAAAATTTGTCCCAGTTAAATTCTTGAGGGAGGCTACTTGGAGAAAAGAGAGAATATCTAGAGCTGAGGAAGCAATAACAAAAGAATTATCAAACATGCAAAAATTAAAATCATGCTATAATCAATTACTCCTCATTCTAAGTTTCTCCAATAGTAGCATAATATGTTAGGCATCCTTTAACAGTATATGAGTGCACTAACCTAAAGATAAAGCAGGCAAGTTGAATATAACACCAACATTGACCTATTACCGACAGGGTAATGAAGCCACTCAGTAGAAAATACTCAACAAATCTCTTTATCTACCTAAGTATCCTACCAAGTAGTGATTTACCGACAGGGCAGTATCATCACCCGTATGGATCTTGGTAATAACAATAACAATCCATCGCAAAATTCATAATCAATAATGATAAATGGACAATCAATTGCAAAACACCAAATAATTTATCATGATTGGTCCTACAATAAGCAGATACACAATCACTCTAAATTGTAGTTTTGCATCATATATATATTTCATACATTAATAAAATTGAAGCTAAAAAAAAATTTTGTCAAACGCAATTAAAGTTTCTACAAAGATATTAAATCAAATAAAATATCTACATGCCTCAATGAAATATATGAATGTTATGCCCATAAAATTCAACAATGATGGATTATTTTAAATTCAAAATTCTGAAAAATCGCCAAATTTGTAAGGATTTTGGACTAAAATGACGAATTTTTAGAATTATGATTACTGTTTTAAATATTAAAACTATTGGCCCACATTGTAAATAAAATAAAATAAAATGTTGGGCCATAATATAATTTATCATAATTAAAGGGACCAAATGATGTTTTACCATGTTGACCTTTGGTCAAGGACCATTACGAAAATTTTGCAAATATTTTGGGCCATAATGACATTTCGTAAAGTTTAGGGATCCAAACGAAATTATCCCACAAAGTCATCTTCAACCTCGAGATGTCTCAACAGTATAGCTACAGTAAGCTACAGTCACCTCATTCATACCATCCCAATTTTAGCCACTAAAAATTACGGAAAAATTATATCTTTACTCCAAAAGTATCACTCATGCATTATTTAACAATCATTTGATCAAATATGCCCAAATTCGAACAATCCGAAAAATCCAAAATTAAAGAAAAAATTCCATGAGTGAGATTTCACCAACAAATCAACTATGGTTTACAAGGAAATGCATAACCATGGGCTCTGATACCAATTGTTAAAACAATAACAAGCTTTATGCCCTTAATCGTGCATTTCCAAATAAACACATATTTTAGGTAATTTCGAAATTTACCATGATCTCCCATGAATCCGACCTTGGAAGCTTCTTATGGAGCTTTACCGAGTTGTTACAAGCTTGATCTAACTTCAGAATTCCGCTTCCTTTGCTTCAGCTCCAGAATCGGCTTTTCTCAACAAGTTACTGTACACACACGGGAGAGAAACGGGAGAGAGAGAGAGGTGCACTGCACTCATGCCACAGATTTCTTGAACAGTAAACTTCCAATGGGCTGAAGTTACTTAAATACAGTGGTTGAGGGCAGGGACCCCTCATGTGTTAGTACAATATTGCCCATCCCATTATGAGCTAAAATAACACAATTAAGGATTATACTTGTCCATAATATACTACTGTATAGGGTATGTCAAAATCAGACTCATTAACACAATATTTGATCACTTAAGAAATGAGTCTGTCAAAATTGCTCTGTAATATTTGACAATAGTCACGTATTAATTCGGTAAAATATAGAAAACAATTAGAATGATTTATGTCAGTCCACATAATGTGAGAAATAAATCTAACATCATCATCATCTCCATGGATGGCTCGTAAACACTGCTTGCAAGCCCCATTCCACCAGCTAAGCTCTGCTCGCTCATCATGTCAGAACTGCTGCAGCTTACTTCTTGATAATCCATATAGTTCTGTTGTTGATTCTGTTGGTGGGTCAACAGCCTATCCATCTCAATATCTGCTACTTGTTCGGATTGATTGCTGTTGTCTTGAAAACCCTTCAGCTTTCTTTTCTTTGCAGAACCGTACTTCATAATATCATGGCCAGTTGGTTGATTCTTTCGGAGCCTGCAAAGCACATAATTGGTAGCTTGATTCTTGGGCATATGTAGAGTGTACTCGTGCATGATCTAAGCCCCGTGATCCTCACAACCTTGTTTTTCGTAACGAAACCGCTTCTTGGATCCGATTTTGATTTTGGATTGGCCGCTTACTATATCTTTACCAGCATCCTCCCCTTGCCACGTACCGCCAGAAGATCCCACTTTGCGGTCGATTCTGGAACCCTTGGAAGACTTTTTCTTCAACTGGGTGAAGAAATAAAGATCCTCATCAACATTTAAAAAGGCTCCTCCATGAGAATCCCAAATCTCAGAGGGTTTTTCCTCATAAAGATTACAATCCCTGATGAAATACTCAGCAAGAGGGATGAATATTCCCGAAACTTTCTTCTTGAGATAATGTTCGATGAGTTCTTCATCGGATGGTCTGAACTGGAAGCCATGGGGAAGAAAGGTTCTGTGTTCTTGCATTTTGTTTGAGGAGAAGAGGGTTAATTCAATGGTGGGTTGGTTGATTGATTGATTGATGGTTGATGGAGAAATTTTTTTCGGTGAATTATTGAAAACAAAGAACCCGGAAGTCGGGAGAGAAGCAAAGATAGGTTTAGAGAATTAGAGCAGAAGTGGTAAGAAGCGTGGGTGTTAAAGTTTCCTTATAACATATGGAGGAGTGAAGTGACGTAGCTTGGATTACAAGTAACAATTTCCTAAGGCAATTCCGCGAAACGCGGGTGAACTTGCCAGTTGGGTAATTGCTAAACCCTAACCCTATCCCCCAGTTTGTTTCAAGTCGAGTTTAGATATTTGGTGTCGTAAGAAGTTCTGTGAGTAGCATTAGCTAATCATGCAACTATGGGATTTTAATTCCCCTATACGGTGGTGCTGAAATTTCGGTCTAGTGCACCACTCTGACTAATCAGCACGTTTGTATTGTAAATAGACGGTTACGAATAATCCAGCCAAAATAATAGGAATTAGATATATGGACATTCCAAATAGAAAGTACCATTCTTTTTTCCATTGCTACTGTGAAATAAAATTACTAGATTTCAGATAAGATTTCAAATAATAATGGATTTGTGTTAATTAAATACTATTTAGATATCTAGATTATTTAAAGCTAATTTGAAAATATTCATAACCTAATTTTTGTTCTTTTGAAGGAAAAAAAAAGGTCAAACTTTTTAAGTATTATTTGGAATTTTTTATTTATATAAAGTGAGTAATAAATAATCTTAAATGTTCTAAAATTTATCCATAATATTTAAGACATATAGTATTACTCTTTAGAACATTAAATGATTATTAACAAATGAGATCTAAAAGAGATTTCGGATCTTGATAATTGAAAAAAATGATCCTGAAACCAAATTAGTTCAACAAATATACATCTTTCTATGATACCAACTATATAATTTGCAATGTTACAGAGATTATGGCAGCAACAGTTTAAATAAACAACCTCTACAGCTGATGTTTTTATTTCACAATTCAAAATATGCAAATTTGATCTACCTATCTATCTATGCAACAGATTGTATGCGGGTAAATCTCGTACACAAGAAACATCTTCGAGTTTAAGCTCGCGCTCTAATTGTGCTCTTGTAGACTTCAATACATCCTGAAAAAAAAAAAATCATATAACAACAATTAAGCCTAAATCATGGTTCATGTAAAAAATATATATATATCCATAAAGTGGAGGATGCTAGGTTAAGTTTACGTTAAATTCCATATATGAAGCCCGTTTTGCAAGCCATTGAGCATCGATCATTTGAAAGGCTACACAATAAAGGTTGTCGAATGCCATTTGGTCTTTCTCAAGCAGTTCTAGAAAGCGGATACGACCTAAAGAAGATGGCTTTCCTGCACGTAAAATTCAACAATATGAAGACACCAAGTAGAAATGCAGAATATAGCACAAAGTTAAGTGTATTTTGTTGTGCGCGGAATGCGGAATCAAAAGCACCAAATAATTATAGAAAAATAAAGGACACAAGAATTACGTGGTTCGGTAATTAAACCTACATCTACGAGAGCAAGAAAGAATAATTGTTTATTTAACAATTAATAGAGTACAATATTTGAGTAACGAATCTCACTTCCCAGAAACCCAAATATACCCAGTACTCTCACACTCTGCAGGAAAGATAAATTCCTCAGACACACTTCTCTCACTTCTCTCAAAAGCTTAGAAACTTATAAGCTTAACAATTTTGGGATGCATAAGAATGGAAGAAGTGCCATCTATTTATAGAGAAAATAATGGCACTATTGCACCAACCCCTTTACTATTCCACCTAACCTAAGCCAATAGTCAATGGTGTCCATTTGGCAAATTTGACAAATTTGCCAACTTTCTATTTTTTCTTCAAATGTTTGGTAGCCATTTGAAATTTTGCATGGATTTTTGAATTTCAATGTCACGTGCATGACTTTTCAACAATTCTCCACCTCGGCGAAAATTTGTCCAAATCTGAGCCGACTACCAACGAACCCTCATCCCCAAAGTGATCCTTCAATAAGGATCCAGAATGGCTGTGTCGATTCGACTGCCTACGTACCCAAAATTTGGGATCAAGCCAACCGTAGTTCATAATTCCCAAAGAACATATCTTAATACAATCAAAGGATTTGAATTAGTTTCAAGCAATGTTGAAACTTAACTCCAGAAACTACCTTCGTCAACATATCTGATGGATTATCTTTGGTATCGATCTTTCTCAACAACACAACACCGCTCTCGATAATCTCTCTCACATAATGATATTTCACATCTATGTGCTTCGTCCGAGCGTGATATTTTTGATTCTTCGCAAGGAATATCGCACTTTGATTATCACAGAAGACCGCAATGTTCTCCTGGATTACTCCCAAATCACCTAACAAGCCTTTCAACCAGATAGCTTCTTTTACAGCTTCAGTTGCTGCCATATACTCTGCTTCCGTAGTGGACAGAGCAATTGTCGATTGTAGAATCGACCTCCAGCTAACCGGACCTCCACCCAATGTGAATACGTAGCCCGTTGTTGATCTTCGCTTGTCAAGGTCTCCAGCGAAATCAGAATCACAATACCCAACACATTGTTGACCACAATTCTTCTTGAACAATAACCCAACATCAACTGTCCCATACAGATATCGGAGAATCCACTTTACCGCAAGCCATTGATTTTTACCTGGATTGTGCATGTATCTACTAACCATGCTCACTGCTTGAGATATATCGGGCCTTGTGCATACCATAGCATACATAAGACTACCTACAACACTAGCATATGGAACACGAGCCATGTAATCGCACTCCTCTTGAGATCTAGGACATGAAGAAGAGTTTAATTTGAAATGAAGAGCTAGAGGTTGTTAACATATATGTTTCCATAATGTTGATTTTGATGATAACAAATAAGATTAAGAATGATTAATCTTTTAAGATCAAATTATTTTTTATACATCTTAAATAAATCATTATTTTCACATTTTAAAGGTTTATATTTAATGAAAAAATGATTTTATGAAATTGGTTGTTTTTCAAGTTTATGGTTTAATTGAAAGAATTTTGAAAAACTTTGAAATCAATAAATATTGTTTGAAATTTTGGTGAAGGACTTATTTGAAAAGTGTCATAGCATTTTGGGCTATATCATAATTTTAAAAAGTTTTGGGATTAACAAAGCATTATTTAAAAATTCTAAAATTGGACTTATTTGTAAAGTTTCATAACGTTTTGGGCTGTAATACAGTTTTATAAAGTTTTGGGGTCAAACGATAATTTTGAAAAATATGTCACTGTAGCAATCACTGTAGCAAACGGCTAACCGTTTATTTAAAACGGCTAACCGATAATTTCCAGAAAGCACGTTCTGCATAGTATTGTTAAAATGATGATTTTGGAACATAACGGTGAACCGTTTACTGAAAACGGTTAACCGATTATTTCCAGATTGCTAACCTTGAACCGTTTAGTAAGAACAGTTAAACCAAATTTGTTTTGCAGGTCTCTGGAACTTAACGGCGAAAGGGTAATCCTAAACGGTAAACCGTTTATTTGAAAATTGGCTCAACGGTAACTTTGACCAGTCTAAACGGTTAACCGTTAATGGTTAACGGCGAACCGTTTTCGAGCAGACAGTCTATAACGACTAGTTTTTCAGCTCCAATTATAAGTAAGCTCAATCCAATTCAAACAAGAAGAATTCCAACGATCATCATTGAGCAAAATATAGAGAATACAACTTTCATTGAGCTTTAATCCTTGTATTCATCTCATTCAATCACACATTGAGCTTTCACTTGTGATCAAACACATTGTGTGAGAGAGATTCATTTGTAATCCTTTTTGTAAAATCAAGTTAAAAGATTGTAAGTGTTGGGATACACTTGGGTTAAGAGATTGTGGATAATCTCTTGTTGTAAAGGTCTATTGACACCTTGGAAGTCAATTGTAAGCGTTTGAAGCCTTGGGAGGCTAGCTTAGTGAAATCCTCAAGCCCGGTGTGCTTGGAGGTGTGGACGTAGGCGGGGATTGCCGAACCACGTAAAAATCCTTGAGTTTGTTTTCTCTTCCCTTACTCATTTATTATTGTGCTTTTATTGAATTTATTGTTTTTAAATTTATTAAGGCATTAGATTGGATTTGTGTGTGGTTTGCCTAGGATAATTTTTAAAATCCCAATTCACCCCCCCTCGTGGGTTGCCTAGTTAGTATTTCAGAGGTGTACATACCGGTTTAGTTTTGTCATCCATACCGAATCTTTCTAGCACTTTCTTCAAATAAGACTTTTGAGTCAACCATACGCTCTCATTCTTCTTGTCTCTACGAATCTCCATCTCAAGTATTCTCTGTGCATCACCCAAGTCTTTCATCTCGAACTCAGAAGCCAGCTGCTTCTTTAATCTTTTGATCTCATCTCTATTCTTCGAAGCTATAAGCATATCATCGACATAGAGTAACAAATAGATGAAAGCTCCATCTGGTAGTCTTCTAAAGTAAACACAATGATCATGTTCACTTCTGGTGAATTTCTGCCCTTGTATAAATTGATCAAATCTTTTGTACCACTGCCTTGGCGATTGCTTCAGTCCATACAAAGATTTAATCAACCTACACACATGATTCTCCTTTCCAGCAACTTTAAAACCACAAGGCTGAATCATATAGATTTCCTCCTCCAAATCTCTATGTAAGAATGCCGTCTTAACATCCAACTGAGCCAACTCTAACTCATATTCTGCAACTAAGGCAAGTAGGATACGAATGGAAGTATGTTTTATAACTGGAGAGAAAACTTCATTGTAGTCAATACCTTCCTTTTGAGCAAAACCTTTTGCCACGAGCCTTGCCTTATATCGAGGAGTTGTTTGATTCGGAGATCCTTGCTTTTTTGTGTAGACCCATTTATTGCCAATAGCCCTTTTCCTCTTTGGTAACTTTACAAGTTCCCAAGTCTGGTTTTGATGGAGAGATTTCATCTCTTCCTCCATGGCTAACTTCCACTTATCACTTTCACTGCTGCATAATGCTTCACTGAAAGTGTTGGGGATGTCATCATCAATAACTGGAAGTGCATAGGCTACCACCATATCTTTAGTAAGCCATCCGGGTTTCTTTATCTCTCTTCTTGGCCTCCTTGTTGCTATAAAATCATCATTATCTACATCATCAATTGTTTCTTCATTTTGTGGGACATCAGAAGAAACAACATTTTCTTCAACTCTAGGTGTCACCTCCATAGTTGAACTTTTCTTTGATGTAGAACTAACTGGTACATATGGAGTTGCATTAAACTCCACCCGCTGCAATACCTCTTTGGTCTTGTTCTCCACCTGCTGAGAACTTGAAGCTTTCATCATTGAACCTTCATCAAATGTGACATCTCTGCTACACACAAACTTTTTGTCTTCGAGATCCCAAAGCTTGAAGCCCTTTACTCCACCTTTGAATCCCACAAAGATAGCTTTTCTAGCACAAGGATCCAGTTTACCATCTTTGACATGATAATAAGCTGGACACCCGAATACACGAAGGGAATTATAGTCTTGTGCATACTTTCCAGACCACATTTCCATAGGAGTTTTACCTCCAATTGCAGCAGAAGGCAACCGGTTTACCAAGTGACTTGCGTAGCTCACAACTTCAGCCCAAAACTTTTTATCTAAACCAGCATTAGATAACATACACCGTACCTTCTCCAGTAAAGTACGATTCATACGCTCAGCCACACTGTTCTGTTGCGGAGTATGTCTCACCGTGAAATGTCTTTTAATACCCTCGTTCTGACATACTTGCAAGAATGGATCAGAAGTATATTCACCCCCATTATCAGATCGTAATACTTTGATCTTTCTGCCAGTTTGAGTCTCTACTAATTTCTTTCATTTCACGAAAATCTCTAGAACCTCATCCTTTGCACTCATGGTGTACACCCACACACGTCTAGAGAAATCATCAATAAATGTAACAAAATAATGGCTTCCACCAATTGATGCAGTCTTGGTTGGTCCCCATACATCACTATGAACATATTCAAGGATCTCACGAGTATCGTGATTAGCTGTACCAAACTTGACCCTTGTTTTCTTGCCTACTATACAATGCTCACAGAAATTTAATTTACAGGTTTTGGTACCTTTTAAGAGTCCATACCTCATCAGAGTTTGCAAAGACTTCTCTTCAGCATGTCCCAGTCGTACATGCTATAGCTTGGTGGTGTCACTGTGCGCCTCAACAATATTTGCTTCATCAGTTGTACCTCCCTTCAAATAGTACAGATTATGACGTCGAACTCCTTGCAGAATCATCATAGCCCCATGTGTAAACTTCATTATACCATCTTTAATGGTAATCTTGTAGACTTTAGCTTCCAAAGCACCCACAGAAATTAGATTTTTCTTTAAAGCTGGAACAAATCTAACCTCTTTGAGTTCTCTGACCATTCCATCAAACATTTTGAACCGAATTGTTCCTATCCCCATTGTGCGACAAGGTTGATCATTCTCCATCACAACTGCACCAGATTCCAGATTACGAAAATCCATAAACCATTCCTTAATAAGATACAAATGATAGGTTGCTCCAGTATCAAGTATCCACTCGCTCGAACTAGCCACGTATGCTGCAGGAGTAATACTTAGTGAATAATCAGAGCCCTCATCTTTCCGTGCCATGTTTGCTGCTGCTGGTTTCTTCCCATCTCTCTTTTGAGCCTTTGGACAATCTTTCCTCCAATGGCCCTTTTCATGACAAAAGGCACACTCATCTCGAGCTATATTTCTGCTTCTCGATTTGGATCGAGAATTCTTTCCACTACGCTTCTTCTGTTTCTCCATCGCCCAATCTCTGCTCACCAAAGCTTCAGACGATGCTCGTTCAGAATTTTTATCATTATTCCGAATCTCTAAGCTAGTCAATGCTGTGCAAACATGTTTAAAGACTATCACACTCTTCCCATATATCAAAGTAGTCACAAAATAGCTATATCCCTTTGGTAGTGAGTGTAACAAAATCATAGCCTTGACTTCATCCTTAATATCTTCATCAAGATTCTTCAAATCAGCAAGTAACTTTTCAAATCTTGAAACATGATCGTGCATTGACACCCCAGGCTTCATTCGAAAGCCATATACTTGGCTCATTGCATGAAGGCGATTTTCAGGACTTTTCACCAGGTACTTCTCCTCCAATGTATGCCACAAAGTCACCGCACACTCCTCATCTTTCACTAAGTATTTCACCTCCTTGGTCAAACAAGATCTGATCTGACCACATACTTTTTCATTCATACGATCCCAAATTTCTTCATCATACAAGTGTCTTTTATTTTTCAGAACAACATCGAGATCGATTTGAATAAGGGCATTCATAACTTCGCGCCTCCACATGCCGAAGTTGATTTTTCCATCAAACTTTTCAACATCGATCTTCTGGCCTCCTATAACAGGTGCTGAATAGCGATTTGACAAATCTCGCCTCCCACCTGAAGTGTCTCCTGAAATAGTCTCGGTAGATCTCTCCCCAATTCTGGAGTTTCACCTTCTACCATTTTCTCAACGAACTATTTCCACTTGAAAAACAGTCTCTATGATGTTAATTTCGCGTGAATAAATGCATCAGGAAAGTTCCCAGGAGACTGGATGGGAACTCGGTCCCAATTAAAAACTAGAATCCTTAGACTCTTATCGCCTTTGTTGACAGAACTTTCCTAGACATGCAAAAATACACACTACTTACAATAGACTGTCTCCTAAGTACAAATGGCCGTCTCCACCGTATTTTATGAACAGTACCGTATATGAACAGTACCGTATACGGGAATAGTACCATATACGTGAACAGTACCGTATCCCCCAAGTACGAACATTCGGCTCTGATACCACTTGTTGTGCGCGGAATGCGGAATCAAGCGCACCAAATAATTATAGAAAAATAAAGGACACAAGAATTACGTGGTTCGGTAATTAAACCTACATCTACGGGAGCAAGAAAGAATAATTGTTTATTTAACAATTAATAGAGTACAATATTTGAGTAACGAATCTCACTTCCCAGAAACCCAAATATACCCAGTACTCTCACACTTTATAGGAAAGATAAATTCCTCAGACACACTTCTCTCACTTATCTCAAAAGCTTAGAAACTTATAAGCTTAACAATTTTGGGATGCATAAGAATGGAAGAAGTGCCATCTATTTATAGGGAAAATAATGGCACTATTGCACCAACCCCTTTACTATTCCACCTAACCTAAGCCAATAGTCAACGGTGTCCATTTGGCAAATTTGACAAATTTGCCAACTTTCCATTTTTTCTTCAAATGTTTGGTAGCCATTTGAAATTTTGCATGCATTTTTGAATTTCAATGTCACGTGCATGACTTTTCAACATGTTTAATAAAATATGGCTGGTCAGATGTTGGATGAGCAAGTTGATTTCTTAAGGGGACGCTTGGAACCATGGCTCTTCATAATTGACTGGGGTGGCTTTGCCGTTTCCCAGCCTTTAAGGATCAAGGAGTGAACCGCAACGGTTACAATAAATGTTACTTATTCAGAACTTTAATTACTTGATTGAAGATCCAACATCTGTATTAACATGAATTATGTAAATGCAAGATAAAACTTATGAATGAATGGTAAAAGAAGTGAATTAACATAAAAATTGTATATTGGTGTTCTACCAGTAAACAAAATAAAAACTTACAAATAAAACATAAAATTTGTAAATCAACATTAAATGTAAAATAGAACATAAATTGTCAAATAAAACATAAGACTTCTAAATAAAATGTAGAACACATAAATTAACATAAAAATGATAAATTAGTGTATCAAGAGTAAACAAAAGAAACTTACAAATATAACATAAAACTTAAAAATTAATAATAAGTGTAAAATAAAACATAAAATTAAATAAATAAAACATAAGACTTATAAATGAAAGGTAAAATAAGTAAATTGATATAGGAATGACAAATTGGTGTATTATTGATAAACAAAACAAAAAAATTACAAGTGTATTAGATCCAATTTTATTGATATATCGTATATGTCTAATAATAATATCTTCTTCTTTTTTGCCTTAATCCACATTAAGAAAAATGATTTTACATAATTAACCTGTGTAGTAAACAAATACTTTATATAATAGAAATTGAGAAAAAAAAGTTATAAATGTCCTAGCTAGGACGAATATAGAATTGAATTCCAATTACTTTCAATACAATTTTTTTTTTAATTTTCAATTTCCAGGTGACTTTTTTATTTGCTTAATTAAACTAAATGAATAAATTATTGTTTTCGGAGATAAAATAGAAATAGTAGGACGACTTTCGAAATTTTTCTTCGTTAGCTTGGCTGTAAAGAAACAGTTGTTCCCCTTTAGTACACATCAAAAAAAAAAAAAAAAACATTCAGAACATAATTGTTCGAACGTGTTAAATCTCTAAAAGTTCGGCTCTAAATTGCATAAAAATGCTAAATTTGCGAGACCTAAAATACCGTTCACGTAAACAAAACGATATTATCAATCATGCAAAATCATTTATTCAAGAACGGGATCTCAGCCATGTGATACAAGCCCATTGCATCTTGTACCTATAAAATCTTAAATATATATATATGCATATATAAAAATTTGTGGAAGGGTTTACTGAAGGATTGATTGACAGTATGATGAGCTGCCAAATACAATTAGACAAGGAACAAAATTCTGTGCTTTATGAAAATTAAGAAGTAGAATTTTAGAAAGATTCTAACTAGCTCATCATTTTTATCTGTATTCTCAAAACAATCATTTTTTTCGAACTCAGTTGTAAATAAATAAATGGAATAAGAGAATGAACCAACAGATTTACTGATTGGAACTAATTAATGATGATTTTGGCTTAAATGCAAACCGAATGCCTTTGCCTGTTATCAGCTTGCAGAAAACATATTCATTGAAGTTCAAGAGAATAAAGAATACGAGAAACTGAACAATACAAATATGTACGAACAAAGGATTAAAGTAAATGGGGAAAAGTTGTTACAGTAACAATACAAATCGAAGTCATAATCCAATTATTTATGACAAGAGATCATCCAAGTCCAGCATCAAGCCGAATGAACCGCGCACATCCCCTATTGGTTCTTCAGCATCATCATGAAGTAAGTCTTCCAGAAAAGAATAGTCTTCCTCAATTAACTCAGGTAGTCCATCACTTTCTTCGTGTTGCACCAATGATTCAGGCACCGCCATGGGCACTTCAGCGATACTCTCCGAATGACAATGATAATTCTCTCCAGTTTCTCCACCCTGAAGCATGTTGTTCCCGGAGTCATATTGTTGGTTACATATCATCTGATCAAAATGACTCATCATCATCTCCATTGATGGCTCGTAAACACTGCTTGCAAGCCCCATTCCACCAGCTAAGCTCTGCTCACTCATCATGTCAGAACTGCTGCAGCTTACTTCTTGATAATCCATATAGTTCTGTTGTTGATTCTGTTGGTGGGTCAACAGCCTATCCATCTCAATATCTGCTACTTGTTCGGATTGATTGCTGTTGTCTTGAAAACCCTTCAGCTTTCTTTTCTTTTTAGAACCGCACTTCATAATATCATGGCCAGTTGGTTGATTCTTTCGGAGCCTGCAAAGCACATAATTGGTAGCTTGATTCTTGGGCATATGTCGACTGTACTCGTGCATGATCCAAGCCCCGTGATCCTCAGAACCTTGTTTTTCGTAACGAAACCGCTTCTTGGAGCCGATTTTGATTTTGGATTGGCCACTTACTATATCTTTACCAGCATCCTCCCCTTGCCACGTACCACCAGAAGATCCGACTTTGCGATCAATTCTGGAACCCTTGGAAGACTTTTTCTTCAATTGGGTGAAGAAATAAAGATCCTCATCAGCATTTAAGAAGGGTCCTCCATGTGAATCCCAAATCTCAGAGGGTTTTTTCTCGTAAAGATTACAATCCTTGATGAAATACTCAGCAAGAGGGATGAATATTCCCGAAACTTTCTTCTTGAGATAATGATCGATGAGTTCTTCATCGGATGGTCTGAACTGGAAGCCATGTGGAAGAAAGGGTCTGTGTTCTTGCATTTTGTTTGAGGAGAAGAGGGTTAATTCAATGGTGGGTTGGTTGATGATTGATGGAGGAAAGTTTTTCGGTGAATTATTGAAAACAAAGAACACGGAAGTTGAGAGAGAAGCAAAGATAGGGTTAGAGAATTAG
Source organism: Citrus hindsii (assembly GCA_004802465.1). Classification (NCBI taxonomy): domain Eukaryota; kingdom Viridiplantae; phylum Streptophyta; class Magnoliopsida; order Sapindales; family Rutaceae; genus Citrus; species Citrus hindsii. The sequence continues at coordinate 29,592 of QWBT01000283.1, forward strand.
AGCAGAAGTGGTAAGAAGCGCGGGTGTTAAAGTTTCCTTATAACATATGGAGGAGTGAAGTGAAGTGAAGTTAAGTGGCTTGGATTACACGTAACAATTTCTTAAGGCAACTCCGAGAAACGCGGGTGAACTTACGAGTTGGGTAAGAATTTCTTACATTTAATAGACGGTTACGAATAACCCTAACCCCCAGTTTGTTTCCACTCGAGATTAGATATTTGGTGTTGTAAGAAGTTCTGTGAGTGGCATTAACTAATCATGCAACTATGGGATTTTAATTCCCCTATACGGTAGTGCTGAAATTTCGGTCTTGTGCACCTCTCCAAAATAATAGGAATTATACGCATGGCCATTCCAAATAGAAAGAATCGCTTTTTTTTTTTAATTCTTTTTTCCATTGCTACTGTGAAATAAAATTACCAGATTTCAAATAAGATTTCAAATAATAATGGATTGGTGTTAATTAAATACTATTTATATATCTAGATTATTTAAAGCTAATTTGAAAATATTCGTAACCTAATTTTTGTTCTTTTGAAGGAAAAAAAAAGTCAAACTTTTAAGTATTATCTGGAATTTTTTATTTATATAAAGTGAGTAATAAATAATTTTAAATGTTGTAAAATTTATCCATAATATTTAAAACATATAGTATTACCCTTTAAAACGTTAAATGATTATTTACAAATGAGATCTAAAAGAGATTTCGGATCTTGATAATTTAAAAAAATGATCCTGAAAACAAATTAGTTCAACAAATATATATCTTTCTATGATACCACCTATATAATTTGCAATGTTACAGAGATTATGGCAGCAACAGTTCAAATAAACAACCTCTACAGCTGATGTTTTTATTTCACAATCCAAAACATGCAAATTTGATCATCTACCTATCTATCTATGCAACAGATTGTATGCGGGTAAATCTTGTACACAAGAAACATCTTCGAGTTTAAGCTCGCGCTCTAATTGTGCTCTTGTAGACTTCAATACATCCTGAAAAAAAATAAAAAATCATATAACAACAATTAAGCCTAAATCATGGTTCATGTAAAAAAAATATATATATCCATAAAGTGGAGGATGCTAGGTTAAGTTTACGTTAAATTCCATATATGAAGCCCGTTTTGCAAGCCATTGAGCATCCATCATTCGAAAGGCTACACAATAAAGGTTGTCGAATGCCATTTCGTCTTTCTCAAGCAGTTCTAGAAAGCGGATACCAGCTGAAGAAGATGGCTTTCCTGCACGTAAATTTCAACAATATGAAGACAACAAGTGGAAATGCAGAATATAGCACAAAGTTAAGTGTGTTTAATAAAATATGGCTGGTCAGATGTTGGATGAGCAAGTTGATTTCTTAAGGGGACGCTTGGAACCAAGGCTCCTCTTGATTGACTGGGGTGGCTTTGCCGTTTCCCAGCCTTTCAGGATCGAGGAGTGAACCGCAACGATTACAATAAATGTTACTTATTCAGAACTATCTATTCCCTTAACAATGTTTCACGTTAATATTGAATATTACTTCACTATTTCCCTTTTCTTTGGAAGGTTGATATTTGTGCTGAATAAACTCAGTTTGGTTGGAAAAATGTTCAGTGTTAGGGTGTCAAATCAGCTTGGCCGAGGAAGCGCAAATGCTGCAAAAGGGTAATTTTTAGGTACCTCCCCTGAGGTTTGGCGTATTGACACTTAGATAGAAAGTATGACCGTAATTTCAAAGACTTCTCTTGCCGTTTGTATTTCATTTGGTATCTTGTCAATGTATGAGGGTAATTTCGTAAAAAGATATTTTAAATTTTAAAAATCAAAAGCAACAACATGTTAGAGTTGACCGCTGCAGCACTTCATCATCCATTGGTTCTAAGAATGGCTTGGACATATCTTCTCTTTCATCCACCAAACCCAAGCCAATTTAGTGATTTCGTAAATAAAAAAATGAAAGAAATTCAAAACAAAACCCAAAGTTGCATCGATGACTCAGATTCAGGTACTGGTAATCAATTAATTACCCACATTGCATATTATATGAGATTAACTAAAACTCCATTTTCTCTCTCATTAAATGAAACTCACAGCCATTTTCAAGCTTGAAAAGCTCTCAAGAAGCTTTTGTAACTATAGAATCTCAGCCACCTTCAAGTAATTTTAACCTGAGTATCAATATGATAAGCTATGATGGTGGCACAAGTGTTCCGTCAAACGAATTTTGCCGATGGCTAGAGTCTTAAACGGCTAGAATTGGAACCTATAAAAGGTTAGTTTGGCAGAAAGTCCTTGGATGTTAAACTCTTTTTCTTTTTTCTTTTTTTCAATTTATTGTTGTAATGATTAAAAATGCAAAAATGTGTTGAAGTTGTTGGATAAGTTATCTTGAACGGAATTTTTTTTTTTTTTTGCTGTTTTAGTTGATTTCAAATGTAAATGAATTGAAATCTTTGATTTATTTACTTATTATTTTATATTCAAAAGGGAGGTTCGCTGATGTTTTAGTCTGGGGAGGATAATTAATTTTTGCTTGTCATGAAATTGGCACGACAGCCATTACCCAATTGGTCCAGACTTTTGCTGTGGCAGTAGCATTCGTTCTTCCGCTATGATTTGGCTTCTTCATATGGCTAGTGGCTTGAAACTTGAAATATCAAAGGAAGACTTTTTCCTTTATTCTTTGGCTTCAATGTAAATGGCTAAAGAATATTATTCTAATTCCAATATCTGGAAATTATAAATTCCTATCTTTACAATTACATTCATAATGAATGAACCGTTGTTCATTTACTGTTATTGAATTTGGAGCTGCCACTGCCAAAAAGTAAAGCAAAGCATTATGATTCATAAATTACTCGTTATCTTTCTATTTTGAATGCATTGAAGAGTGAATTATGGTTTGTTTATCATCTTATTAAAGTAGTTTACTAACTATTAAGCATTTGAGATGTGTTAAATGATGAAGGAAAAAATTGTGAGAAGAAAGTCAAAGAAGAAGGGGCTATCATGGTGATTTTTAGCTTGATAATGACTGTATTTATGGCCATTGCTAGCATAAATTTTCTTAATTTTTTTTACTTTTTTAATTATTATTATGTATTGTTAATGATTTGCTTTTCACGGTTATTTTAGATTTTTTAATGCTCTAATGTGATGTTTAACACTAAATTGTAGTTATTACATTACACTAGCTGTACCTGTCAGAGCATTTTTGCAGCCAAGGGCATTTTTGATTTTTTGTCAGTTCAGTAACAGTCGAGTTAACGGGATACTAACGTCAGGGGATATCTCTGTAATTACGTGAATACTTTCTATCTACGTGTCAATATGCCAAACCTCAGGGGAGGTCTCTAAAAATTACCCTGCTGCAAAATTTGCTATTAAGGTGGCAGTTTTCACATCGCTTTTGATTGGATGTGCACTATTTATCATTTTCCTCTTCCTCAGAGGACGCGTAGCGTACATTTTCACCGACAATCAAGATGTGATTGACACAGTTGCAGATCTATCACCACTACTCTCTTTCTCTATACTTTTGAACAGTGTGCAGCCAGTGCTCTCTGGTAATGCTTCCCTTTCTTGTCAGTGTCTTTCTATATTCTCCAAGTCACCAATTGAATGGGAGGGTCCAAGATAAAAAGGAAAATATGTTGTTAAATTCATAACCAAAAATCATGTCTGAACTGTTAAGGAAGCTCACATTGTACAGAAGGGAGCTGCACATTTAGCACGTTTGTATCAATGATGTGTCAGCAGTTAGTTGAGAGAAGAAGCCAGCTCAGCAAGTTTGTTAATCATGTATTTCGTTTTGTTTTTCCAGTTGTTGATTAAGCTTGTATTCTGTTTTAGATATCAGTATTAGTATAAATACTGATGAGATTGCGTTTGTTAATAATAATGTGAGATTGAATAAAAGATAGTTTCTCAGAAAATTTTCTTATCATTTTCTTAGCTTCCAAACAGTTTTTTCAGTTACAATTTAACTTTCAAACATGGTATCAGAGCCAAATCGAGCAAGCATTAGAAACTTTACAGGAACAGAAACAAATCAACAAAGTCAAATAAAATTTTCCTTTAACACTCCAATCAAACTAGATCGTTCAAACTATTTGCTTTGGCGCTTTCAAGTTTTAGCTTCTATAAGAGGTAATCGATTGGAAGGCTTCATCAATGGAACTAAACTAGCGCCTGATGAACATTTCACTCAAGTTGGAGCTGATGGATCTATTCAGAAAATTGCTAATCCAGAGTATCAGAATTGGAGATCACAGGATCAAACTTTGCTTGGATGGATGCTGTCATCGATAAGTGAAGGTACTCTAAATCTTGTCATAAGTTGTGGAAGCTCATTTGATGTTTGGAGAACTTTAGAAAATAAATTTGGTGTGCAATCTGAAGCTAGAGTTCTTCAGCTTAGATATGAGTTAAATACTCTTAGGAAGGAATCAATGAGTATTGAAGATTATTGTATTAAAATGAAAACTGTAGCAGATAAACTTGCTAGTGCTGGAAGTCCTATAACAGAGAAAGATCTCATGCTAACAATTCTTAATGGCTTAGGAGCAGGCTATCGTGATATTGCTACTTTTATAACTGGTTCCAAAATGGACTATGATGATGCTTATGCATTGTTATTAACTCATGAAACCAGACTTGAACAAGAGCAGAGTGATAAAAGCATTTTTAATGCAAATGATGCTTATACAAATGCCTATTATCCAAGGGTATTCTATGCTCAATCAAGAAATAATTTTAGAAGAGGAGGATATGCTGGTGTTCAATTTGGTAATACTGGTAGAAATCATATAGCTGGAAGAGGAAATATTTTTCAGGCTCCAAGGATGTTTACTGGTAATCACAGAGGTGGATATGGAAGAGGACATTCATTTGGACCAAATAATGACAACTCCTTTCATGCACCTAGAAATCCAATGCAATTTGCTCGAACTGGAGTTGCTAATATGAGTGGATCACAAGGAACTCCAAGCAATGCAGAAGAAATGGTGTGTCAGATTTGTTTCAAGCCTGGTCATACTGCTGATATTTGCTGGCATCGATTTGTAGAGGATTATGTCCCTTTTTCAAGGAGTCTAGGCAGAGGCAAAGGACCAAGATCAGCATATGTTGCTAACTTTGATGGTTTTGTATGTCCATATCCAGGTCATGATAACTATGATAATCATCCTGCATCTGAAATAAGCTACTATTCTGGAATTGATAACTATGTACCTGCAGAAGCTTATGTGGCTAATTTTGAAAACATTGCTGATGATGGCTGGTATTTAGATAGTGGGGCAACTCATCACTTGACCAACAACATGGAGAATTTGCACTTTAATGAAGAATACAAAGGTACTGATCAACTCATTATTGGTAATGGTCAAGGTCTGTCAATTTCTCATATTGGTCATGCATTTTTATCATTTAGAGCTTCAAAACAGCCTTACACACATGCCACCACTATAGCACTTAAGGATATGTTGCTTGTTCCTACAATCACTAAAAATTTACTAAGCATTTCAAAACTTACATCTGATAATTCACTTTCTGTTGAATTCTGTGGAAATGTTTGTTATGTTAAGGACATGAAGGGGAAAGTTCTTCTGCAGGGCCTTGCTGAGAAAGGTCTTTACAAGCTGTTGATGAAATCTTCCTCTCTGTCAGCTTCTGCTTATCACACATCACCTGCCTTTTATCTTTCTCAACTTCAGTCAAATAAACCAATGTCCATGTTGTCATGCTCAAATGTGTCTTCTATTTCTCATCATTGTAATCCTTTTGATAAGACTTGTTTCAGCTCGTTTTCGAATAAATGTAACCAAAAACATGATGAGCTTACTCTGTTACATAGAAAATTTGGGCATCCATGTTCAGCAGTATTGATGCATTTGCTTAAGACTTGTAAACAAATTAAAGTCTCTCCAAAGTCAATCTTATCTCCTGAGCATTCTATGTGTGAAGCTTGTCAATTAGGAAAAGCTCACAAGCAACATTTTCCTACCACTGAAACCAAAACTACTCAAGTATTAAAACTGATACATACTGATCTTTGGGGGCCTTCACCTACTATATCTAGAAATGGTTTCAAATACTATATTAGCTTTGTAGATGATTATAGTAGGTATACCTGGGTTTATCCACTCAAACTCAAATCTGAAGCTTTTGAGGTCTTCAAATTGTTTAAACTTCAAGTAGAAAATCAGTTCAATACAAAGGTCAAGATGCTGCAATCTGATTGGGGGGGAGAATATAGAGTTTTTACTGATTTCTTAAACCAGAATGGGATTATTTTCAGACATTCATGCCCCTACACACATCATCAAAATGGTCTAGTGGAAAGAAAACATAGGCACATAATTGAATTAGCTTTAACTCTCTTAGCTCAAGCTAATCTCCCTTTTAAATTCTGGTGGGAAGCTGTCCATACAGCAGTGTATCACATAAACAGGTTACCAACACCTGTATTGAAACTCTTATCTCCATATGAGAAGCTCTTTAAACATAAACCAGATTATAGCTTCCTTAAATGCTTTGGTTGTCTTTGCTATCCATTCTTAAGAGATTTTAATAGATATAAGTTTGATTTCCATACCAGCAAGTGCATCTTTATTGGTTATAGCTCATCTCATAAGGGATACAAATGTCTTACAAGCTCAGGCCAAGTTCATATCCTTAGACATGTTGTTTTCGATGAAAGTGTTTTTCCATATGCAAACATCTTTGGTTCTTCTTCATCTGAAAATGTTGCCAAATCAGAAACATCAGTGTCAAACTTCTCTAAACAACAAGTCTATCATCTTTCAACTCTACCCATATTCAACAGCAGCTTTGAAGATACTTACTCAGCAAGTGTACCAAGTGATGAACAAGTTCCTGTGTTGTCTGAGCATACAAATAATACACATCAACAAGAATCATCTAGTTATTCCTTATCAGAACCATCAACATCACATACTATTCCTCAAATCCTTGAATCAACTCAAACACAACCTGAATCACAAACAAACAATCAGCAACATGCTGAACATAATCCAAACAGAACTCTGACCTCACAACCTACACACAAAATGATTACCAGATCAAAGTCTGGAATCTTCAAACCTAAATTGTATACAGCCACCTTGATCAACAAAGAACTTGACACAACTCAAGAAGCTCTCAATGATAAAAATTGGTATGAGGCCATGAAAGAGGAATATGAAGCTTTGATCAGAAATGAGACTTGGTCTCTTGTACCACCTCTAGCTGGATACAAAATAGTTGGAAACAAGTAGGTGTTCAGGGTTAAACAAAATATTGATGGCAGTATAGCAAAGTATAAAGCTAGATTGGTTGCTAAAGGATTTCAACAGACTGAAGGGATTGATTATTTCGAAACTTTTAGTCCTGTTATAAAGGCTTCCACAGTGAGAGTTATATTAAGCTTGGCTGCAATGCATGGCTGGATGATCAGACAAGTAGATGTCAACAATGCTTTTCTAAATGGTGACTTGACAGAGGATGTCTACATATGTCAACCTGAAGGATTTGTTGATGAGAAGAGATCAGATTATGTGTGCAAGTTGAAGAAGGCTTTATATGGGTTGAAACAAGCTCCTAGAGCTTGGTTTGATAAACTAAAAGACTGTTTGGTTACAAAGTGGGGATTTCAAAATTCCAGAGCTGATACATCACTATTCTTTAAGGAAAAACAGGATTCAATAATACTGATCTTGATTTATGTTGATGACATATTAATAACAGGGCCTAACAGTGATGAACTTGAAGAGTTTATCTTCGATTTCAGCAAAGTATTTGCATTGAAAGATTTGGGAAGACTTTCATATTTTCTGGGCATAGAAGTATCTTATGCTGAGAACAACATCTACTTATCCCAGAGAAAGTATATTAGAGATCTGCTGAGTAAAGCTGATATGCTTAACTGCAAAGGGTGTGATACACCAATGGTTACAGGGACAAGACTTCAGAAGGAAGCTAAGGGATTCTTGGGTCATTATGTTGAGGATGCAACAAGTTATAGAAGCTTAATTGGAGGGCTGCAGTATCTAGTTTTGACTAGGCCAGAGATAGCTTTTGCAGTCAACAAGTTAAGTCAGTATGTGTCTGCACCTACACTACAATATATCATAGCTTGTAAAAGAATGCTGAGATATTTGAAAGAAACAGAAGACTATGGTTTGAAATTTTCAGCTGGTGGAGAAATGAAATTAACAGGTTTCACAGATGCAGATTGGGCATGTGATATTGATGATAGGAAATCAACAGGTGCATACTGTATTTACTTAGGAAATAACCTGATATCTTGGTCATCCAATAAGCAATCCATAGTTACAAGATCAAGTGCTGAGAGTGAGTACAGAGCTCTTGCTTCTGCAAGTGCTGAACTTACATGGTTACAGTCATTATTCAAGGAACTCAAGATTGAATGTGTTTCAGTGCCCACAATTTGGTGTGACAATATAAGTGCCACTGAGCTAGCCAAAAATCCTGTCTACCACTCAAGAACCAAACACATTGAATTGGATATGCACTTTGTAAGAGACAAAGTGTTAGCAAGAGAGCTAGAAATCAATTATATTCCCAGTGAAGAACAGATTGCAGACATCATGACCAAGCCTCTCACTTTCACTCACTTTAATTACTTTAGAAGCAAACTCAATGTGCAGCCATGCCCCTTGAGTTTGAAGGGGGCTGTTAAGGAAGCTCACATTGTACAGAAGGGAGCTGCACATTTAGCACGTGTGTATCAATGATGTGTCAGGAGTTAGTTGAGAGAAGAAGCCAGCTCAGCAAGTTTGTTAATCATGTATTCGTTCTGTTTTTCCAGTTGTTGATTAAGCTTGTATTCTGTTTTAGATATCAGTATTAGTATAAATACTGATGAGATTGCTTTTGTTAATAATAATGTGAGATTGAATAAAAGATAGTTTCTCAGAAAATTTTCTTATCATTTTCTTAGCTTCTAAACAGTTTTTACAGTTACAATTTAACTTTCAAACAGAACAGGAGTTGCTGTGGGGGCTGGATGGCAAAGTATCGTAGCGTATGTTTACATCGCTTGCTACTACCTGATTGGGATTCCTATCGGAGTCGTGCTTGGTTATTTAACCCATTTGGAAGTCAAAGTGAGTTTTCTTTTTCCCATTCTGCAGTATCTTTGCGTTTTTACTTAGACTTGGCAGTATTTGTATTGTTATTGTTGTCTCCAAATAAATATAATTCAGTTCGGTTCCATTTTAATTTGGCTCAAATCATCATATCATAATTCTCTGGTCCTGAAAGCACGAATATAGTGAACAACCGGTCACCTCATTATTGTATAATGCAGATACCTTGCAGCTTGGTTTGTCATCATGTTATTGATTATGAGTGCCGCAACAGTTTTTTGTAAAGGAGTTGCTTTTCATGAGTGCACATACATCATTCTTTTCTTCAAAATTCTTAGGACAGAATACAAATTGTTCCATAATTAAAAAGTTTAATTTTCTTATCATTCCGGCTCTATTTTGTCCTCTCTCCTTTTGTAGGGTGTTTGGACCGGAATGTTGATTGGAACTTTTGTTCAAACTGTAGTTCTTATCATTATCACTTTGAAAACGGACTGGGACAAACAGGTATTATGTTTTTCCATCTAGCTTTCTCATGTATGAGTTTATAATTTTGTTTTTTTTATTAACCCCAATGATTGAACATGTAAATGATATGCATCAATGCAGGTGATAAAGGCTCGCGAACGCGTGAACAAGTGGTTCATTCCCGAATCACCGGAACAGTCGCCTAACGAACAAGCAGATGTCGCAACTTGACATCAAACTTCTTCAATTTCCAAAATCTTTTTTGCTTGGTGTAAAGCTTTTGCCAATTAATTGCTTACAGTTTTGTTTTTGCTTTCAAGAGTACAATCAAGCATTCAATCTGCCTTATGGGACTTGATGTTCAACTACATTGCTCATGTAGATGGAGAATCAAAAAGTGGAATTTCATTTTTTTTTCCTGTTTTTGGTGTTTCAACATCACCATTGTGAGATTCATTCGTATTGGCTTTAATTGTAGCATTGGACATGATAAATTTCGGATTTGTTCATTAGATAGCTGTAGAAAATGAGCATGTGCTCACTTAATACAGTGTTCATACTCATGCATTAGTTTTGTAAATAGAGTGTGTACAATAGTTTATATCCTAGCGTGATTAGTAAAGATTAATTGCTTGTGTCATCAAATCACTGGATTAGCAATAATGTCTGCAACATTTCAAATGAAAAAAAAAAAGTTTGCAAGGTGCTTACAAAACAACTTCTCTTCTGTGTCTCCATTTGTTGGATGAAATGATGTTTAACTCATACTTTGAAACAACATAATCCAGGTCCGCTATGCCAAAGGTATTTTACATACCTTCACAAGACAACCAATCAAATTGGTTCTAAAATTTTGGAAGAATCAATTTGGTGGACCAACCGCGAGATGAAGGTGTCGTTTGTTTTTTAACTTAATGACTTAAAGTGACTTAACTTAATTAATTAAGTTAATTAGAGGTGTTTATTTTTATAACTTAATGAAACTTTTTAGATAATTTTGACTTAATAAAATAAGCTAATTTTTTTGGCTTTTTACTTAATGGAGAAATCTGAATTAAGTCAATTACTTACTAATGTCAAAAATATCCATGTTTTATAATTTATTTTTCATGTCTATCACAAAACTCACTTATAGATATTTACCCCACATAAAAATATCTCTGTTTTTTCTTTCTTATATTATATACGATAAAATTTGAAATTTATGGTATTTTATATATTAAAATTCTAAATAATTATGTATTCACTTGAATATAGTTTTACTTATAAATGTTAAAATATTGTGGTATTTAATATATTATTTATTTGACATTCAAATTTAATAAGGATACAAATGTAAAAGTACATATTTTCAGCTTTTTAAGTTGAAAAAAACAAACAACTTAATACTTATTTTTTGAGATTCAGACGAAAAAACAAACATATTATTCAGATTCAGACATTTAGACCTATTCAGAATTCAGACTAATTCAGGTCACCGAAGACTGGTACCGATTAAGTAGAAAGAATGATTGGTTATATAAACCAAAAAGAACGAAAAAGGGCATGAAGACAAGCTACATAGGTCATTGATGACTTAAATGATCTTCAATTATATAAGCAATCGTGCAGGACAGTTTTGTCTCCCTATTTCAACATATGTCCGGTGATGATTTGTCTCGTAACATAATATTAAATTTAATTATGCTAATTTTTTATGCTCAAATAATAATTACCTGATATAGTACGAGAAGGACTTGTCGCGGAAAAGTAGATTGGCAACAATAAGGACAGAGCCAACATGATTATTGTGGTAAAGTGTTGATCATCACTCAAATCTTATTGCAGGTTCATTCACTTATAATAAAAAAACAATCAAGCTTTAAATTACATAATAATAAAGATATTCTTAACGGACAGACATTAGCCACTCACAATATATATATATATATGTGTGTGTGTGTGTGTGTGTGTGTGTGTGTGTGTGTGTGTGTGTGTGTGTATTACGAAATTGGTGGGTGAAGCAGACACGCAGCTAAAGTAAAATTGGAAGAAAATAAAGAACAAGCACAATAGAGGACACTAGAAATTACGTGGTTCGGCTTTTAGCCTACGTCCACGGGCAAAGACAGAAGGAAATATTTTACTAGTGAAAAGGAGCTACAAGTATTATAGTATGTTAGCTCACTTTCCAAAATCCCAATACACACAAACTCTCAGAACACTAATCACTCAAGAGTTTATTAAACTCTTAATACTCTTAACTCTAAAGGAAGGCAATGCTTCTTTCTCGATGGAATTGGATAAGCAAATGAGGGAATGAGTCCTTCTATTTATAGCCAAAAATCTTGGCTACTATTCACGTATTTTTTTATTATTTATTATTGTTCAAATTTTCAAAATTCAAAGTTTGATATTCAAACTTTGAATATCTAGAATTTTGAATTTGATATTCAAAGTTTGAATATCTAGAAGTTTGATTTTGATATTCAAACTTTGAATATCAAGACACCCAATCTTGACATTCTCCTACTTGGAGATTTGATTGAGAACCAATCAATCTCCACGCCATCCTTTCTGCTTCGCCATTGTCAGGTTGCTTATGTTTCTGCTAGGCCACAAGAGGATCTACTCCAAATAAACTTGTCAGCATTTATCGACTTGGTCAAAACATCTGCTAGGTTCTCCTTTGTATGGATTTTCTGTAAATCCACACTTCCGTCTTCCATTACTTCTCAAACGAAGTGACACTAAACTCCTATGTGCTTTGTCCTGGAATGAAATGCTGGATTCCTTGCAATGTGCAAAGCACTCTGACTGTCACAAAACACAGGAATTTTCTCTTGTTTGTGCCTGAGCTCCTCTAATAACCTTTGTATCCAAATAGCTTCCTTGCAAGCTTGTGTAGCTGCCATGTATTCTGCTTCTGTTGTAGATAAAGCCACAACGGTCTGCAGTTTCGAAACCCAGCTTACAGCTGCTCCCGCAAGTGCAAACACATAACCAGTAGTGGATTTCCTTTTATCAAGGTCTCCTGCAAAATCTGAATCCACATAGCCCCTGACAATAAACTCTGATCCTCCATAACATAATGCAACATCTGAGGTTCTTCTGATGTATCTCAGAATCCTCTTCATAGTTATCCAATGCTCTCCACCAGGATTCGTCATGTATTGACTGACTGCTCCCACTGCTTATGCAATGTCTAGTCTAGTACATATCATAGCGAACATCAAACTTCCCACTGCTGATGCATACGGTGCTTGAGACATCTCCTTCCTCTCTACTTCATTGCTAGGACACATACTTGAGGATAATTTGAAATTAACAGGAAGTGGGGTAGAAATTGACTTACAATCTTGCATGTTGAAGCGCCGCAAGATTTTCTTCAAGTAATTCTTCTGTGAAAGCCAAATCTTCCTGTTATTTCTGTCTCGGTGAATTTGCATCCCTAGAATCTTGTTTGCTGGTCCCAAATCCTTCATTTCAAACTCCCTAGCCAACTGTGCCTTCAATTCTTGGATTCGATCTTTGGTGGGGCCTGCTACCAACATGTCATCCACATACAATAGCAAAATAATGAAATCATTATCTTCAAACCTCTTGTAATATACACAATGGTCTGAACTGAGTCTGTTGTATCCAAGGCTTATAATGAAGGAATCAAATCTCTTATACCAACACCTCGACGCCTGTTTGAGACCGTATAGAGATTTGTTCAACCTGCAAACCAAGTTCTCATTTCCTGTTTCTGCAAAACCTTCTGGTTGGAGCATATATATTTCTTCTTCAAGTTCTCCATGAAGAAATGCAGTTTTCACATCTAACTGCTCAAGATGTAAGTCAAATGTAGCACACATTGCCAAGACTACTCTGACTGTTGTGAGTCAAACCACCGGAGAAAATATCTCGATGAAGTCAATACCTTCTTTCTGAGCATATCCTTTCACCACCAATCTTGCACGATACCGTTCTACTTGGTCATTGCCATCACGCTTGATCTTGTGGACCTATTTGTTTTCAATGGCTTTTCTTCCACGTGGTAGTGGTACAAGTTCCCATGTTTTGTTCTTGTGTAGAGCTTCAATTTCTTCCTGCATTGCTGTCATCCATAAAGCAACATCTGAGCTTTCTAAAGCTTCATGGAAAGTTGATGGCTCTTCATCCTCCGTTAGAAGACAGTATGCAACGTTGATCTCTGTGACATACTCCGAGTGCCACGTTGGCGGTCGTCTCTCACGAGTTGACCGACGAACTTCTGGAGCCTCGGACTCGACTGGTTCTTGTTCTTCGTGTTCTGGTGCTGCTTCAAAAGAATCTGAATCTTCTGGATTATTTTCCACATATACCGGTATAGTCTCTGACTTTTCTTTTACAGTGCCATCATTCTCATCTCTTCTTTGCAATTGATCTTCGATAAAGATAACATCTTTGCTGATGACGATCTTGTGGGCAATGGGGTCTCACAGACGATACCCCTTTACTCCATCAGCATATCCCAAGAAGATACATCTTCTAGATTTTGGATCCAACTTTGTTCTTTCTTGGGCATTGTACATCACGTACACAGGACATCCAAATGCATGTAGGTAAGAATAATCAACTGGCTTTCCAGTCCACATCTCCATCGCTGTCTTCAGCCCAATTGCTGTAGATGGCAACCGATTTACTATATAACAAGCAGTTTTGGCTACTTCTGCCCAGAATGAATTGGGTAGACCAGCAGTCTTCAACATAGCTCTTATTCTTTCTGTAAGAGTTCTGTTCATCCGCTCCGCCACTCTATTTTGTTAAGGAGTGTATGCCACCGTGAATTGCCTCTGAATACCTTCTTGCTTACAGAAAGTAAGAAACTCGTCGTCTGTATACTCTCCACCATTATTCGTCCTCAAGCACTTGATCTTTTTACTAGATTCAAGTTCTACCCGCGCTTTGTATTCTTTAAACATTGGAAATACATCTGACTTTTTCTTAATTGGATACACCCAACATCTTCTGGAATAATCATCAATGAAAGTCACCATGTACTTTGCACCTCCCATGGATATATCCGGTGATTCCCAAACATCAGAATGAATCAAGTCTAGAATGCATTTACTTCTAGTAATAGATCTACTGAATTTTAATCTATGCTGCTTACTTGTAACACAATGCTCGCAAAATGGTAAACTTACCGATTTGAGCCCCGGAAGCAATTTTCGCTCAGAGAGAATCTTCAAACCTTGTTCCGACATGTGGCCAAGTTTGAGATGCCACATCATCGTTGATTCTTCTCCATTTGATGCGACACACGCATCAGCCTCCTGTAGTGTTTCTCCTTTAAGCATGAATAGATTAGCACTGATCTTTTCTGTCTTCATCAATACAAGCGCTCCTTTAACAATCTTCATAATTCCATTCTCCACATGAGTTTTGTACCCATGACTATCCATTTGTCCCAAAGACAATAGATTTTTCTTCAGGCCATTGACATGTCGTACCTCTCCAATTGTGCGAATTGTACCATCAAATATTTTTATTTTGATAGTACCAATACCAGCGATCTCCAAGGCATGATCATCTCCCATATATACAGATCCTCCTGAATAGGTTCATATGTGTGGAACCATTCTCTCCGAGAGGTCATGTGCTAGGTAGCTCCTGAGTTTATAAGCCAGACATCAGATAGTCATTTTTTGCCTTCTGAAACAGTTGTTGCCTCGCTGTAGAGAATTTCGCCATCTCTGAGGTACTTGCTACACACCCCTGAGCATTTGATGACTCAGGTTCTTTACCCTCTCTTCTCTTCTGGTTACTCCAACACTCTTTTTTGACGTGCCCTTTCTTGCCACAGTTGTAGCATTTAACATTCTTCTTACTTCTGAATTTTGATCTACCACGATGTTGACTCCCATTGGGGCCACGTTCCGTTGATCTCCCTCTCGTCACCGATAGCGCCTCTGCTTGCTGCGAACTTGCTTGTCTGTTTTCCTTATTTTTCCGCCTGCTCTCCTCATTTAATACAGAGGCTGCAATATCGTCGAAAACTAGACTCTTCACTGGATTGTTGTTCGTCAGGTTGATGATAAGTTCATCATACGAATCTGGTAGACTTTGAAGTAGAAGCTCTGCACGTTTATTCTCCTCTATATTATGACCCAACGT
Organism: Citrus hindsii; assembly: GCA_004802465.1. Taxonomy (NCBI): domain Eukaryota; kingdom Viridiplantae; phylum Streptophyta; class Magnoliopsida; order Sapindales; family Rutaceae; genus Citrus; species Citrus hindsii. Next base: position 45,281 of record QWBT01000283.1, read on the forward strand.
TGTGAGTTGTGAAAATAGAGTCTTCAAGGTGTTGATGTGGTCGGTCACCATTGTAGATTCCGCCATTCGAAGAGTATAGAGTTTTCTCTTCAAGAAGATTTTGTTGTGTAGTGACTTGGCCTCGTACAATTTTGTGAGAGTATCCCATATTTCCTTCGCTGTATTTTTCTCTACCACACTGGATAATACTCCGTCTACAAGTGCCAAGTGTAGATCAGAAATTGCGTTGCCGTCTACCTCGTTCCACTTGCCATCAATTATCTCCATGTGCCTTTCTCCAATTGTTGCCAAGCAATTATTTTTCCTCAATACAGCTTTCGTCTTTATTTTCCACAACGAAAAATTATTTCCGTTAAATTTCTCAATTTCATACTTTGCCGCCATTTTGTTGATAAATACCGCACACAAGCTAGTGTATCACCTTGAATAGTTGTGAGTATGTGTGAGAATGCACACCAGGAAAGTTCCCAGGAAAGACTGGAGGGGTCACAATGGTCCCACTTAAAACCTAGACTCCTTAAGCTCTTATCGCCTTTGTGACAGAACTTTCCTAGACATGTACAAAACCACACAGTTGTTTTACTCACACCACTATTCCTTGCTTTGCACTGCAAAATTCTTGGATCGCTCCCACCGTTTCTTGTGAATAGTACCGTATACGTGAACAGTACCGTATACGTGAATAGTACCCCTTACGTGAACAGTACCCGACTCTCAGAACACTAATCACTCAAGAGTTTATTAAACTCTTAATACTCTTAACTCTAAAGGAAGGCAATGCTTCTCTCTCGATGGAATTGGATAAGCAAATGAGGGAATGAGTCCCTCTATTTATAGCCAAAAATCTTGGCTACTATTCATGTATTTTTTTTATTATTTATTATTGTTCAAAATTTCAAAATTCAAAGTTTGATATTCAAACTTTGAATATCTAGAATTTTGAATTTGATATTCAAAGTTTGAATATCTAGAAGTTTGATTTTGATATTCAAACTTTGAATATCAAGACACCCAATCTTGACAATATATATATATATATATATAGTGAAAACTCTGCCAACTTTAAAACAAAGTTCAATTTGTGTTTTGAGTTTAACACTCATGACATAGTGTACCCCACAGTTGAAATACCGTCATCAATGCAGCTTAGAGATAGTGTCCAAATTGTAAAGTACAATGTCTGTTAGGAAATTGATGGGTGAAGCAGACACGCAACTAAAGTGAAATTGGAAGAAAATAAAGAACAAGCACAAAAAATGGACACCAGAAATTACGTGGTTCGGCTTTTAGCCTACATCCACGGGCGAAGACAGAATGAAATATTTTACCAGTAAAAAGGAGTTACAAGTATTGTAGTATTTTAGCTCACTTCCCAAAATCCCAATACACCCAAACTCTCAAATCACTATAACAAGAGCTTATAATTTCAAGCTCTCTAAACTCTCTCTCAAAATGCTAAACTGCTCTTTCTCTTAATAGAATGGAATGAATTTGCTCATTCTCTTCGTTTCTATTTATACAGAAAGCTTTGGCACTATTCATCAATTATATATTATTTTTTCTTCTTTTTCTTCTTTCTCTTGTCAAAGCCGAGTGCTTCTTTTTTTTTTTTTTTCAAACTTGCTGCCAAATTATTCTTCAAACAAAGTTGTTGTTGCCGACCATCTAGATGGCCACTTTGTTTGACAATGTCTTTATAATTTCGACTCTTACAACAGGTCATATGCTAAAAAATGTGGTTAATTTTTGTGCCACAGTATCCCCTCTGTTTAGATAAGACTGTCTATATATTTTATAGATAGTGAAATTAGAAGGGCTTTCACATTCATTACATTTAACATGTTAAAATCTTGGAAGCTCAAGCTGAAGGCAATTACATAAGTTAGCATTTGTTTGTTGAACACTTCAGAATAACAATGGACAACGGATTGGAAGAGCGAGAGAGGCTTCTGGGATTCGAGGAACAGGAGAGGAATGATCTGAAACAGAGGATTTGGAAGGAAATGAAGCTGACGTGGAGGATTGCATTTCCTTCTATACTTTCCAGGATTGCTTCATTTGGACAAATTTTGGTGACACAGAGTTTTCTTGGACATGTCGGGGAAATTGAACTCGCCTCATTTGCACTCGTTCAAAGCATCTTTTTGCGCTTTGTTAACGGGATACTGGTAAGCATCGTCAATTTGAATCATATACATGTTTGTGTGTGCGTACGTTTGTGAATGTGTAGATCACTGGATTGAAGAAAGACAGTAACCTGAATGATTTTCTCTGATCATGTACTAACCTGCACTCTGCTTTATGTGATGCCTTTTACAAATGTCTTTTATATATATTTATATATATATATCTTTTTAAAGATCTAGTGATGAGCTGTTGTTTGCCTATGAATGTTCTATGGTTCGTTTCATTTACTTGTTTATTCATTTGAAGCTGGGAATGTCAAGTGCAACAGAGACATTATGTGGACAAGCATTTGGAGCAGGGCATTATCATATGATGGGAATTTACTTGCAACGATCGTGGCTAGTTGATTTTGTAACTGCTACAATAATGCTCCCCGTCTTCATCTTTGGAACACCGATCATGAATCTGCTTGGCCAGCAAAAGGATATAGCAGAAACAGGGGGGGTGATTTCTCTGTGGTTGATTCCCTTTGTTTATAACTACGTATTCTCCTTGACAATCCAAATGTTCTTACAAGCACAGCTCAAGAACATGATTATCGGGTGGCTATCTACTGCTTCTTTCCTGCTTCACGTGCTTCTGTCCTGGATCTTTGTGAGTGAACTTGACTTAGGTATTGCTGGTGCAATGGGCTCATTAAACATTTCTGCTTGGCTAAATATCATTGGATTGTTTGTTTACATCTTCTGTGGTTGGTGCCCTGATACTTGGAAAGGTTTCACCAACGCTGCCTTTACTGACATTCTTCCTGTAATAAAGCTGTCGATATCCTCCGGGGTCATGCTATGGTAAATATTGAATGTTCTTCCTCGGAAATTATACCCTGCATGTCATGATGCATCTCCTGGGTGCTAATTAATTTAACTTGTAAAATCCTACGATAGTGCATGAGCTCTGCAGTTCAAACCCCGCTCGTTTTTATGCGCTGCTTTAAAAAATAACAAACAAATAAATAAATATTGGAACGCTCTCTAAATCTGTCTCATAAGATTCCGTTTTGACACTTTTTTTCTTTTTTGGTTTCATAATCAATTATCTTACTTAATTTTGAATTGTGATAGCTTAGAGCTCTGGTACAATTCCATTCTAGTCTTATTGGCTGGGTACATGAAAAATGCAACCGTTGCCATATCTGCTTTCTCTATTTGGTAAGGTCTTAGCTATTATTAAAACCTAATTTCACATTTATTACTTCCAGTTCCAGTTGATTTTCCTAAATAATCTTTTTAAGAATTTGGCTTTAAAGCTAATTAATTAAATTGTTGTTGCAGCCTCAATGTCAGTACATTTCAATTAATGATCTTCTTGGCTTCCTTGGTGCCTCATGGTATAGATATACATTGCTTCAACAAATACCCTCTCTGGCTCCTTATACTTGAAATTCACAAGCTCTAATGTTGTAATATCATTTGTTGATCAGCGTGCGAGTGTCGAATGAACTCGGGAGAGGAAATGCGAAAGCCACAAAATTTTCCATTAAAGTCATACTCACTATTTTCAGCCTGTCTTGGAGTGATCTGTTGGATTTTATGTTTAATCTTTGGCCGTCAGATTTCATACCTGTTTACAACTAGTGAGGAAATTGCAGAAGAAGTATCGAAACTATCTGTTCTGCTTTCTTTCTCCCTTTTGCTTAACAGCGTTCAGCCAGTACTCTCAGGCAAGTGTTATTCTTCGAAAACTTGGAAAAAAAAAACAATAATGCTATGATTACTAAGGGTGCGTTTGATATTAAGGTGTTGCAGCTTAAAAGCTACAGTTGTTGTGAAAAAAAAAAGTATTTATGAAATAAAAGTTTGTAATACGTAGTAAATATAAATTTTTAAATAATAATTTTGATAAAATTATTAAAGATATAATAAATTTTCCATTACACAAGTGAAAAATTGTATCAGCATAACTTTTAAATTACAACAGTTAGTGTTTGCCAAATACTTTAGTGCTGAACCTTTTAAGTTACAGCTGCCCAACCTCAATTCCAAACGCACCCTAAGTATGGATACTTTGTTGGGATACTCATTGATGCCTCGCAAATCAATTTTTCAGGGGTAGCTGTAGGTGCTGGAATGCAAAGCACGGTTGCATTTGTTAACTTGGGAAGCTATTACTTTGTGGAGTTCCTACAGGAGTTTTGCTTGCATATGTGGCCAATCTCGGAGTTACGGTAAGAAATATAGTTTATGTTTAATTAATAATAACGATCAAATGTACTCTGGTTAATTGAATACAATTTTAATTAAATAGATATGGTGTTTTGTAAAAATTGTACCATTGACACTCTCACGAGTTGATTGATGTTGGTTTAATTTGACAGGGTTTATGGATTGGATTGTTGGGTGGAATTGTTATTCAAACGATTATTCTTTCCTTCATCATATGGAGGACCGATTGGGATGATCAGGTAAATTAGGATTGATTGCAGGGCACGTGTTGTGATTTACTGCAAATTTTTATGAGATTAATTATTGAGTGGTTGGCTTTAGAACACACTCTTTGAAGGGTTTTTTTGGTCCACAATGGGTGTTTATTTGGGTTATAAAAATTAAAAAAATAATAAAGATTAAAAGTTGGCTAAAATTTATAGATATTGCTCATTCTTGCAGGTGAACAAGGCATCCCAACGTCTCAACAAATGGTTGCTGAAACCATCTGAAAGAATCTGATCGAAGCTCTCCAAATATGTAGAGTTGTGTAATTCATTACTTGCACAAGAATATTTGTCGGTGGCCTATCAGTAGAATAATATAGGGTAATTTTTAAAAACCTCCATGAGGTTTGGGCTTGTTGCAAGAGATGGCGAGAATTTTTTATTGTAAAAAACCCCCTACCGTCAGTTAACTTTAATATTGACCGTTAGTTGACTGTGCAAAGACAATATTACCCTTAACAACAGTTTGTAGACGGAAATAACTAAAAAAAA
>QWBT01000557.1:0-41045 GCA_004802465.1 Citrus hindsii
CAAGTGATGAACAAGTTCCTGTGTTGTCTGAGCATACAAATAATACACATCAACAAGAATCATGTTATTCCTTATCAGAACATAATCACATACTATTCCTCAAATCCTTGAATCAACTCAAACACAACCTGAATCACAAACAACAATCAGCAACATGCTGAACATAATCCAAACAGAACTCTGACCTCACAACCTACACAAAATGATTACCAGATCAAAGTCTGGAATCTTCAAACCTAAATTGTACAGCCACCTTCAACAAAGAACTTGACACAACTCAAGAAGCTCTCAATGATAAAAATTGGTATGAGGCCATGAAAGAGGAATATGAAGCTTTGATCAGAATGAGACTTGGTCTCTTGTACCACCTCTAGCTGGACAAAATAGTTGGAAACAAGTAGGTGTTCAGGTTAAACAAAATATTGATGGCAGTATAGCAAAGTATAAAGCTAGATTGGTTGCTAAAGGATTTCAACAGACTGAAGGGATTGATTATTTCGAAACTTTTAGTCCTGTTATAAAGGCTTCCCACAGTGAGAGTTATATTAAGCTTGGCTGCAATGCATGGCTGGGATGATCAGACAAGTAGATGTCAACAATGCTTTTCTAAATGGTGACTTGACAGAGGATGTCTACATATGTCAACCTGAAGGATTTGTTGATGAGAAGAGATCAGATTATGTGTGCAAGTTGAAGAAGGCTTTATATGGGTTGAAACAAGCTCCTAGAGCTTGGTTTGATAAACTAAAAGACTGTTTGGTTACAAAGTGGGGATTTCAAAATTCAGAGCTGATACATCACTATTCTTTAAGGAAAAACAGGATTCAATAATACTGATCTTGATTTATGTTGATGACATATTAATAACAGGGCCTAACAGTGATGAACTTGAAGAGTTTATCTTCGATTTCAGCAAAGTATTTGCATTGAAAGATTTGGGAAGACTTTCATATTTTCTGGGCATAGAAGTATCTTATGCTGAGAACAACATCTACTTATCCCAGAGAAAGTATATTAGAGATCTGCTGAGTAAAGCTGATATGCTTAACTGCAAAGGGTGTGATACACCAATGGTTACAGGGACAAGACTTCAGAAGGAAGCTAATGGATTCTTGGTCATTATGTGAGGATGCAACAAGTTATAGAAGCTTAATTGGAGGGCTGCAGTATCTAGTTTTGACTAGGCCAGAGATAGCTTTTGCAGTCAACAAGTTAAGTCAGTATGTGTCTGCACCTACACTACAATATATCATAGCTTGTAAAAGAATGCTGAGATATTTGAAAGAAACAGAAGACTATGGTTTGAAATTTTCAGCTGGTGGAGAAATGAAATTAACAGGTTTCACAGATGCAGATTGGGCATGTGATATTGATGATAGGAAATCAACAGGTGCATACTGTATTTACTTAGGAAATAACCTGATATCTTGGTCATCCAATAAGCAATCCATAGTTACAAGATCAAGTGCTGAGAGTGAGTACAGAGCTCTTGCTTCTGCAAGTGCTGAACTTACATGGTTACAGTCATTATTCAAGGAACTCAAGATTGAATGTGTTTCAGTGCCCACAATTTTGGTGTGACAATATAAGTGCCACTGAGCTAGCCAAAATCCTGTCTACCACTCAAGAACCAAACACATTGAATTGGATATGCACTTTGTAAGAGACAAAGTGTTAGCAAGAGAGCTAGAAATCAATTATATTCCCAGTGAAGAACAGATTGCAGACATCATGACCAAGCCTCTCACTTTCACTCACTTTAATTACTTTAGAAGCAAACTCAATGTGCAGCCATGCCCCTTGAGTTTTGAAGGGGGCTGTTAAGGAAGCTCACATTGTACAGAAGGGAGCTGCACATTAGCACGTGTGTATCAATGATGTGTCAGGAGTTAGTTGAGAGAAGAAGCCAGCTCAGCAAGTTTGTTAATCATGTATTCGTTCTGTTTTTCCAGTTGTTGATTAAGCTTGTATTCTGTTTTTAGATATCAGTATTAGTATAAATACTGATGAGATTGCTTTTGTTAATAATAATGTGAGATTGAATAAAAGATAGTTTCTCAGAAATTTTCTTATCATTTCTTAGCTTCTAACAGTTTTACAGTTACAATTTAACTTTCAAACAGAACAGGAGTTGCTGTGGGGGCTGGATGGCAAAGTATCGTAGCGTATGTTTACATCGCTTGCTACTACCTGATTGGGATTCCTATCGGAGTCGTGCTTGGTTATTTAACCCATTTGGAAGTCAAAGTGAGTTTTCTTTTTCCCATTCTGCAGTATCTTTGCGTTTTTACTTAGACTTGGCAGTATTTGTATTGTTATTGTTGTCTCCAAATAAATATAATTCAGTTCGGTTCCATTTTAATTTGGGCTCAAATCATCATATCATAATTCTCTGGTCCTGAAAGCACGAATATAGTGAACAACCGGTCACCTCATTATTGTATAATGCAGATACCTTGCAGCTTGGTTTGTCATCATGTTATTGATTATGAGTGCCGCAACAGTTTTTTGTAAAGGAGTTGCTTTTCATGAGTGCACATACATCATTCTTTTCTTCAAAATTCTTAGGACAGAATACAAATTGTTCCATAATTAAAAGTTTAATTTTCTTATCATTCCGGCTCTATTTTGTCCTCTCTCCTTTTGTAGGGTGTTTGGACCGGAATGTTGATTGGAACTTTGTTCAAACTGTAGTTCTTATCATTATCACTTTGAAAACGGACTGGGACAAACAGGTATTATGTTTTTCCATCTAGCTTTCTCATGTATGAGTTTATAATTTTGTTTTTTTATTAACCCAATGATTGAACATGTAAATGATATGCATCAATGCAGGTGATAAAGGCTCGCGAACGCGTGAACAAGTGGTTCATTCCCGAATCACCGGAACAGTCGCCTAACGAACAGCAGATGTCGCAACTTGACATCAAACTTCTTCAATTTCCAAAATCTTTTTGCTTGGTGTAAAGCTTTTGCCAATAATTGCTTACAGTTTTGTTTTTGCTTTCAAGAGTACAATCAAGCATTCAATCTGCCTTATGGGACTTGATGTTCAACTACATTGCTCATGTAGATGGAGAATCAAAAAGTGGAATTTCATTTTTTTTCCTGTTTTTGGTGTTTCAACATCACCATTGTGAGATTCATTCGTATTGGCTTTAATTGTAGCATTGGACATGATAAATTTCGGATTTGTTCATTAGATAGCTGTAGAAAATGAGCATGTGCTCACTTAATACAGTGTTCATACTCATGCATTAGTTTTGTAAATAGAGTGTGTACAATAGTTTATATCCTAGCGTGATTAGTAAAGATTAATTGCTTGTGTCATCAAATCACTGGATTAGCAATAATGTCTGCAACATTTCAATGAAAAAAAAAAGTTTGCAAGGTGCTTACAAAACAACTTCTCTTCTGTGTCTCCATTTGTTGGATGAAATGATGTTTAACTCATACTTTGAAACAACATAATCCAGGTCCGCTATGCCAAAGGTATTTTACATACCTTCACAAGACAACCAATCAAATTGGTTCTAAAATTTTGGAAGAATCAATTTGGTGGACCAACCGCGAGATGAAGGTGTCGTTTGTTTTTTAACTTAATGACTTAAAGTGACTTAACTTAATTAATTAAGTTAATTAGAGGTGTTTATTTTTTATAACTTAATGAACTTTTTAGATAATTTTGACTTAATAAAATAAGCTAATTTTTTTGGCTTTTTACTTAATGGAGAAATCTGAATTAAGTCAATACTTACTAATGTCAAAAATATCCATGTTTTATAATTTATTTTTCATGTCTATCACAAAACTCACTTATAGATATTTACCCCACATAAAAATATCTCTGTTTTTTCTTTCTTATATTATATACGATAAAATTTGAAATTTATGGTATTTTATATATTAAAATTCTAAAATAATTATGTATTCACTTGAATATAGTTTTACTTATAAATGTTAAAATATTGTGGTATTTAATATATTATTTATTTGACATTCAAATTTAATAAGGATACAAATGTAAAAGTACATATTTTCAGCTTTTTAAGTTGAAAAAAACAAACAACTTAATACTTATTTTTTGAGATTCAGACGAAAAAACAAACATATTATTCAGATTCAGACATTTAGACCTATTCAGAATTCAGACTAATTCAGGTCACCGAAGACTGGTACCGATTAAGTAGAAAGAATGATTGGTTATATAAACCAAAAAGAACGAAAAAGGGCATGAAGACAAGCTACATAGGTCATTGATGACTTAAATGATCTTCAATTATATAAGCAATCGTGCAGGACAGTTTTGTCTCCCTATTTCAACATATGTCCGGTGATGATTTGTCTCGTAACATAATATTAAATTTAATTATGCTAATTTTTTATGCTCAAATAATAATTACCTGATATAGTACGAGAAGGACTTGTCGCGGAAAAGTAGATTGGCAACAATAAGGACAGAGCCAACATGATTATTGTGGTAAAGTGTTGATCATCACTCAAATCTTATTGCAGGTTCATTCACTTATAATAAAAAAACAATCAAGCTTTAAATTACATAATAATAAAGATATTCTTAACGGACAGACATTAGCCACTCACAATATATATATATATATGTGTGTGTGTGTGTGTGTGTGTGTGTGTGTGTGTGTGTGTGTGTGTGTGTGTATTACGAAATTGGTGGGTGAAGCAGACACGCAGCTAAAGTAAAATTGGAAGAAAATAAAGAACAAGCACAATAGAGGACACTAGAAATTACGTGGTTCGGCTTTTAGCCTACGTCCACGGGCAAAGACAGAAGGAAATATTTTACTAGTGAAAAGGAGCTACAAGTATTATAGTATGTTAGCTCACTTTCCAAAATCCCAATACACACAAACTCTCAGAACACTAATCACTCAAGAGTTTATTAAACTCTTAATACTCTTAACTCTAAAGGAAGGCAATGCTTCTTTCTCGATGGAATTGGATAAGCAAATGAGGGAATGAGTCCTTCTATTTATAGCCAAAAATCTTGGCTACTATTCACGTATTTTTTTATTATTTATTATTGTTCAAATTTTCAAAATTCAAAGTTTGATATTCAAACTTTGAATATCTAGAATTTGAATTTGATATTCAAAGTTTGAATATCTAGAAGTTTGATTTTGATATTCAAACTTTGAATATCAAGACACCCAATCTTGACATTCTCCTACTTGGAGATTTGATTGAGAACCAATCAATCTCCACGCCATCCTTTCTGCTTCGCCATTGTCAGGTTGCTTATGTTTCTGCTAGGCCACAAGAGGATCTACTCCAAATAAACTTGTCAGCATTTATCGACTTGGTCAAAACATCTGCTAGGTTCTCCTTTGTATGGATTTTCTGTAAATCCACACTTCCGTCTTCCATTACTTCTCAAACGAAGTGACACTAAACTCCTATGTGCTTTGTCCTGGAATGAAATGCTGGATTCCTTGCAATGTGCAAAGCACTCTGACTGTCACAAAACACAGGAATTTTCTCTTGTTTGTGCCTGAGCTCCTCTAATAACCTTTGTATCCAAATAGCTTCCTTGCAAGCTTGTGTAGCTGCCATGTATTCTGCTTCTGTTGTAGATAAAGCCACAACGGTCTGCAGTTTCGAAACCCAGCTTACAGCTGCTCCCGCAAGTGCAAACACATAACCAGTAGTGGATTTCCTTTTATCAAGGTCTCCTGCAAAATCTGAATCCACATAGCCCCTGACAATAAACTCTGATCCTCCATAACATAATGCAACATCTGAGGTTCTTCTGATGTATCTCAGAATCCTCTTCATAGTTATCCAATGCTCTCCACCAGGATTCGTCATGTATTGACTGACTGCTCCCACTGCTTATGCAATGTCTAGTCTAGTACATATCATAGCGAACATCAAACTTCCCACTGCTGATGCATACGGTGCTTGAGACATCTCCTTCCTCTCTACTTCATTGCTAGGACACATACTTGAGGATAATTTGAAATTAACAGGAAGTGGGGTAGAAATTGACTTACAATCTTGCATGTTGAAGCGCCGCAAGATTTTCTTCAAGTAATTCTTCTGTGAAAGCCAAATCTTCCTGTTATTTCTGTCTCGGTGAATTTGCATCCCTAGAATCTTGTTTGCTGGTCCCAAATCCTTCATTTCAAACTCCCTAGCCAACTGTGCCTTCAATTCTTGGATTCGATCTTTGGTGGGGCCTGCTACCAACATGTCATCCACATACAATAGCAAAATAATGAAATCATTATCTTCAAACCTCTTGTAATATACACAATGGTCTGAACTGAGTCTGTTGTATCCAAGGCTTATAATGAAGGAATCAAATCTCTTATACCAACACCTCGACGCCTGTTTGAGACCGTATAGAGATTTGTTCAACCTGCAAACCAAGTTCTCATTTCCTGTTTCTGCAAAACCTTCTGGTTGGAGCATATATATTTCTTCTTCAAGTTCTCCATGAAGAAATGCAGTTTTCACATCTAACTGCTCAAGATGTAAGTCAAATGTAGCACACATTGCCAAGACTACTCTGACTGTTGTGAGTCAAACCACCGGAGAAAATATCTCGATGAAGTCAATACCTTCTTTCTGAGCATATCCTTTCACCACCAATCTTGCACGATACCGTTCTACTTGGTCATTGCCATCACGCTTGATCTTGTGGACCTATTTGTTTTCAATGGCTTTTCTTCCACGTGGTAGTGGTACAAGTTCCCATGTTTTGTTCTTGTGTAGAGCTTCAATTTCTTCCTGCATTGCTGTCATCCATAAAGCAACATCTGAGCTTTCTAAAGCTTCATGGAAAGTTGATGGCTCTTCATCCTCCGTTAGAAGACAGTATGCAACGTTGATCTCTGTGACATACTCCGAGTGCCACGTTGGCGGTCGTCTCTCACGAGTTGACCGACGAACTTCTGGAGCCTCGGACTCGACTGGTTCTTGTTCTTCGTGTTCTGGTGCTGCTTCAAAAGAATCTGAATCTTCTGGATTATTTTCCACATATACCGGTATAGTCTCTGACTTTTCTTTTACAGTGCCATCATTCTCATCTCTTCTTTGCAATTGATCTTCGATAAAGATAACATCTTTGCTGATGACGATCTTGTGGGCAATGGGGTCTCACAGACGATACCCCTTTACTCCATCAGCATATCCCAAGAAGATACATCTTCTAGATTTTGGATCCAACTTTGTTCTTTCTTGGGCATTGTACATCACGTACACAGGACATCCAAATGCATGTAGGTAAGAATAATCAACTGGCTTTCCAGTCCACATCTCCATCGCTGTCTTCAGCCCAATTGCTGTAGATGGCAACCGATTTACTATATAACAAGCAGTTTTGGCTACTTCTGCCCAGAATGAATTGGGTAGACCAGCAGTCTTCAACATAGCTCTTATTCTTTCTGTAAGAGTTCTGTTCATCCGCTCCGCCACTCTATTTTGTTAAGGAGTGTATGCCACCGTGAATTGCCTCTGAATACCTTCTTGCTTACAGAAAGTAAGAAACTCGTCGTCTGTATACTCTCCACCATTATTCGTCCTCAAGCACTTGATCTTTTTACTAGATTCAAGTTCTACCCGCGCTTTGTATTCTTTAAACATTGGAAATACATCTGACTTTTTCTTAATTGGATACACCCAACATCTTCTGGAATAATCATCAATGAAAGTCACCATGTACTTTGCACCTCCCATGGATATATCCGGTGATTCCCAAACATCAGAATGAATCAAGTCTAGAATGCATTTACTTCTAGTAATAGATCTACTGAATTTTAATCTATGCTGCTTACTTGTAACACAATGCTCGCAAAATGGTAAACTTACCGATTTGAGCCCCGGAAGCAATTTTCGCTCAGAGAGAATCTTCAAACCTTGTTCCGACATGTGGCCAAGTTTGAGATGCCACATCATCGTTGATTCTTCTCCATTTGATGCGACACACGCATCAGCCTCCTGTAGTGTTTCTCCTTTAAGCATGAATAGATTAGCACTGATCTTTTCTGTCTTCATCAATACAAGCGCTCCTTTAACAATCTTCATAATTCCATTCTCCACATGAGTTTTGTACCCATGACTATCCATTTGTCCCAAAGACAATAGATTTTTCTTCAGGCCATTGACATGTCGTACCTCTCCAATTGTGCGAATTGTACCATCAAATATTTTTATTTTGATAGTACCAATACCAGCGATCTCCAAGGCATGATCATCTCCCATATATACAGATCCTCCTGAATAGGTTCATATGTGTGGAACCATTCTCTCCGAGAGGTCATGTGCTAGGTAGCTCCTGAGTTTATAAGCCAGACATCAGATAGTCATTTTTTGCCTTCTGAAACAGTTGTTGCCTCGCTGTAGAGAATTTCGCCATCTCTGAGGTACTTGCTACACACCCCTGAGCATTTGATGACTCAGGTTCTTTACCCTCTCTTCTCTTCTGGTTACTCCAACACTCTTTTTTGACGTGCCCTTTCTTGCCACAGTTGTAGCATTTAACATTCTTCTTACTTCTGAATTTTGATCTACCACGATGTTGACTCCCATTGGGGCCACGTTCCGTTGATCTCCCTCTCGTCACCGATAGCGCCTCTGCTTGCTGCGAACTTGCTTGTCTGTTTTCCTTATTTTTCCGCCTGCTCTCCTCATTTAATACAGAGGCTGCAATATCGTCGAAAACTAGACTCTTCACTGGATTGTTGTTCGTCAGGTTGATGATAAGTTCATCATACGAATCTGGTAGACTTTGAAGTAGAAGCTCTGCACGTTTATTCTCCTCTATATTATGACCCAACGTTGTGAGTTGTGAAAATAGAGTCTTCAAGGTGTTGATGTGGTCGGTCACCATTGTAGATTCCGCCATTCGAAGAGTATAGAGTTTTCTCTTCAAGAAGATTTTGTTGTGTAGTGACTTGGCCTCGTACAATTTTGTGAGAGTATCCCATATTTCCTTCGCTGTATTTTTCTCTACCACACTGGATAATACTCCGTCTACAAGTGCCAAGTGTAGATCAGAAATTGCGTTGCCGTCTACCTCGTTCCACTTGCCATCAATTATCTCCATGTGCCTTTCTCCAATTGTTGCCAAGCAATTATTTTTCCTCAATACAGCTTTCGTCTTTATTTTCCACAACGAAAAATTATTTCCGTTAAATTTCTCAATTTCATACTTTGCCGCCATTTTGTTGATAAATACCGCACACAAGCTAGTGTATCACCTTGAATAGTTGTGAGTATGTGTGAGAATGCACACCAGGAAAGTTCCCAGGAAAGACTGGAGGGGTCACAATGGTCCCACTTAAAACCTAGACTCCTTAAGCTCTTATCGCCTTTGTGACAGAACTTTCCTAGACATGTACAAAACCACACAGTTGTTTTACTCACACCACTATTCCTTGCTTTGCACTGCAAAATTCTTGGATCGCTCCCACCGTTTCTTGTGAATAGTACCGTATACGTGAACAGTACCGTATACGTGAATAGTACCCCTTACGTGAACAGTACCCGACTCTCAGAACACTAATCACTCAAGAGTTTATTAAACTCTTAATACTCTTAACTCTAAAGGAAGGCAATGCTTCTCTCTCGATGGAATTGGATAAGCAAATGAGGGAATGAGTCCCTCTATTTATAGCCAAAAATCTTGGCTACTATTCATGTATTTTTTTTATTATTTATTATTGTTCAAAATTTCAAAATTCAAAGTTTGATATTCAAACTTTGAATATCTAGAATTTTGAATTTGATATTCAAAGTTTGAATATCTAGAAGTTTGATTTTGATATTCAAACTTTGAATATCAAGACACCCAATCTTGACAATATATATATATATATATATAGTGAAAACTCTGCCAACTTTAAAACAAAGTTCAATTTGTGTTTTGAGTTTAACACTCATGACATAGTGTACCCCACAGTTGAAATACCGTCATCAATGCAGCTTAGAGATAGTGTCCAAATTGTAAAGTACAATGTCTGTTAGGAAATTGATGGGTGAAGCAGACACGCAACTAAAGTGAAATTGGAAGAAAATAAAGAACAAGCACAAAAAATGGACACCAGAAATTACGTGGTTCGGCTTTTAGCCTACATCCACGGGCGAAGACAGAATGAAATATTTTACCAGTAAAAAGGAGTTACAAGTATTGTAGTATTTTAGCTCACTTCCCAAAATCCCAATACACCCAAACTCTCAAATCACTATAACAAGAGCTTATAATTTCAAGCTCTCTAAACTCTCTCTCAAAATGCTAAACTGCTCTTTCTCTTAATAGAATGGAATGAATTTGCTCATTCTCTTCGTTTCTATTTATACAGAAAGCTTTGGCACTATTCATCAATTATATATTATTTTTTCTTCTTTTTCTTCTTTCTCTTGTCAAAGCCGAGTGCTTCTTTTTTTTTTTTTTCAAACTTGCTGCCAAATTATTCTTCAAACAAAGTTGTTGTTGCCGACCATCTAGATGGCCACTTTGTTTGACAATGTCTTTATAATTTCGACTCTTACAACAGGTCATATGCTAAAAAATGTGGTTAATTTTTGTGCCACAGTATCCCCTCTGTTTAGATAAGACTGTCTATATATTTTATAGATAGTGAAATTAGAAGGGCTTTCACATTCATTACATTTAACATGTTAAAATCTTGGAAGCTCAAGCTGAAGGCAATTACATAAGTTAGCATTTGTTTGTTGAACACTTCAGAATAACAATGGACAACGGATTGGAAGAGCGAGAGAGGCTTCTGGGATTCGAGGAACAGGAGAGGAATGATCTGAAACAGAGGATTTGGAAGGAAATGAAGCTGACGTGGAGGATTGCATTTCCTTCTATACTTTCCAGGATTGCTTCATTTGGACAAATTTTGGTGACACAGAGTTTTCTTGGACATGTCGGGGAAATTGAACTCGCCTCATTTGCACTCGTTCAAAGCATCTTTTTGCGCTTTGTTAACGGGATACTGGTAAGCATCGTCAATTTGAATCATATACATGTTTGTGTGTGCGTACGTTTGTGAATGTGTAGATCACTGGATTGAAGAAAGACAGTAACCTGAATGATTTTCTCTGATCATGTACTAACCTGCACTCTGCTTTATGTGATGCCTTTTACAAATGTCTTTTATATATATTTATATATATATATCTTTTTAAAGATCTAGTGATGAGCTGTTGTTTGCCTATGAATGTTCTATGGTTCGTTTCATTTACTTGTTTATTCATTTGAAGCTGGGAATGTCAAGTGCAACAGAGACATTATGTGGACAAGCATTTGGAGCAGGGCATTATCATATGATGGGAATTTACTTGCAACGATCGTGGCTAGTTGATTTTGTAACTGCTACAATAATGCTCCCCGTCTTCATCTTTGGAACACCGATCATGAATCTGCTTGGCCAGCAAAAGGATATAGCAGAAACAGGGGGGGTGATTTCTCTGTGGTTGATTCCCTTTGTTTATAACTACGTATTCTCCTTGACAATCCAAATGTTCTTACAAGCACAGCTCAAGAACATGATTATCGGGTGGCTATCTACTGCTTCTTTCCTGCTTCACGTGCTTCTGTCCTGGATCTTTGTGAGTGAACTTGACTTAGGTATTGCTGGTGCAATGGGCTCATTAAACATTTCTGCTTGGCTAAATATCATTGGATTGTTTGTTTACATCTTCTGTGGTTGGTGCCCTGATACTTGGAAAGGTTTCACCAACGCTGCCTTTACTGACATTCTTCCTGTAATAAAGCTGTCGATATCCTCCGGGGTCATGCTATGGTAAATATTGAATGTTCTTCCTCGGAAATTATACCCTGCATGTCATGATGCATCTCCTGGGTGCTAATTAATTTAACTTGTAAAATCCTACGATAGTGCATGAGCTCTGCAGTTCAAACCCCGCTCGTTTTTATGCGCTGCTTTAAAAAATAAACAAACAAATAAATAAATATTGGAACGCTCTCTAAATCTGTCTCATAAGATTCCGTTTTGACACTTTTTTTCTTTTTTGGTTTCATAATCAATTATCTTACTTAATTTTGAATTGTGATAGCTTAGAGCTCTGGTACAATTCCATTCTAGTCTTATTGGCTGGGTACATGAAAAATGCAACCGTTGCCATATCTGCTTTCTCTATTTGGTAAGGTCTTAGCTATTATTAAAACCTAATTTCACATTTATTACTTCCAGTTCCAGTTGATTTTCCTAAATAATCTTTTTAAGAATTTGGCTTTAAAGCTAATTAATTAAATTGTTGTTGCAGCCTCAATGTCAGTACATTTCAATTAATGATCTTCCTTGGCTTCCTTGGTGCCTCATGGTATAGATATACATTGCTTCAACAAATACCCTCTCTGGCTCCTTATACTTGAAATTCACAAGCTCTAATGTTGTAATATCATTTGTTGATCAGCGTGCGAGTGTCGAATGAACTCGGGAGAGGAAATGCGAAAGCCACAAAATTTTCCATTAAAGTCATACTCACTATTTCAGCCTGTCTTGGAGTGATCTGTTGGATTTTATGTTTAATCTTTGGCCGTCAGATTTCATACCTGTTTACAACTAGTGAGGAAATTGCAGAAGAAGTATCGAAACTATCTGTTCTGCTTTCTTTCTCCCTTTTGCTTAACAGCGTTCAGCCAGTACTCTCAGGCAAGTGTTATTTCTTCGAAAACTTGGAAAAAAAAAAACAATAATGCTATGATTACTAAGGGTGCGTTTGATATTAAGGTGTTGCAGCTTAAAAGCTACAGTTGTTGTGAAAAAAAAAAGTATTTATGAAATAAAAGTTTGTAATACGTAGTAAATATAAATTTTAAATAATAATTTTGATAAAATTATTAAAGATATAATAAATTTTCCATTACACAAGTGAAAAATTGTATCAGCATAACTTTTAAATTACAACAGTTAGTGTTTGCCAAATACTTTAGTGCTGAACCTTTTAAGTTACAGCTGCCCAACCTCAATTCCAAACGCACCCTAAGTATGGATACTTTGTTGGGATACTCATTGATGCCTCGCAAATCAATTTTTCAGGGGTAGCTGTAGGTGCTGGAATGCAAAGCACGGTTGCATTTGTTAACTTGGGAAGCTATTACTTTGTTGGAGTTCCTACAGGAGTTTTGCTTGCATATGTGGCCAATCTCGGAGTTACGGTAAGAAATATAGTTTATGTTTAATTAATAATAACGATCAAATGTACTCTGGTTAATTGAATACAATTTTAATTAAATAGATATGGTGTTTTGTAAAAATTGTACCATTGACACTCTCACGAGTTGATTGATGTTGGTTTAATTTGACAGGGTTTATGGATTGGATTGTTGGGTGGAATTGTTATTCAAACGATTATTCTTTCCTTCATCATATGGAGGACCGATTGGGATGATCAGGTAAATTAGGATTGATTGCAGGGCACGTGTTGTGATTACTGCAAATTTTTATGAGATTAATTATTGAGTGGTTGGCTTTAGAACACACTCTTTGAAGGGTTTTTTTGGTCCACAATGGGTGTTTATTTGGGTTATAAAAATTAAAAAAATAAATAAAGATTAAAAGTTGGCTAAAATTTATAGATATTGCTCTCATTCTTGCAGGTGAACAAGGCATCCCAACGTCTCAACAAATGGTTGCTGAAACCATCTGAAGAATCTGATCGAAGCTCTCCAAATATGTAGAGTTGTGTAATTCATTACTTGCACAAGAATATTTGTCGGTTGGGCCTATCAGTAGAATAATAATAGGGTAATTTTTAAAAACCTCCCATGAGGTTTGGGCTTGTTGTAAGTAGATGGCGAGAATTTGTTTATTTGTAAAAAATCCCCTACCGTCAGTTAACTTTAACATTGACCGTTAGTTGACTGTGCAAAGACAATATTACCCTTAACAACAGTTTGTAGACGGAAATAACTAAAAAAAATTTAAAATTGTTGGTTATTTTGCCCTCTTTAAATTATTGATATTTTCTTAAAGTTCCTACAAGAAAGATAAAATTAAAAATTTGAAAAATCCTCTTTAAATTATTGATATTTTCTTAAAGTTCCTGCAAAAAAGATAAAATTAAAAACTTGAAAATGAAATAATTATAATCTTTACTTATGATATTGTAAATCTTTGGAATTAACAAGGATAAAATTGTCAAAAAATAGGATTTGTGCTTTTTGCGCCAACAATTTTAATTTTTTTTTTGTTATTTCCGTCTACAAATTGTTGTTAAGGGTAATATTGTCTTTACACAGTCAACTAACGGTCAATGTTAAAGTTAACTGACGGTAGGGGGTTTTTTACAAATAAACAAATTCTCGCCATCTACTTGCAACAAGCCCAAACCTCAGGGGAGGTTTTTAAAAATTACCCAATAATAATAAATCTGAATGAGTTGAATCCAAAGTTATTCTTTTTTTTTTTTTTTTGAGAAGGAATCCAAAGTTATTCAATTGAATGTAAAATGGATTTTCCATCTTCTTTTGTCACCCCTGGAAAATCCATCTTAAAATCTCTTCTTTAATTATATATTCCACTTAATGTCAATTTTTTTAAATAAATATTCTTTTATTTTTTTAATCTATGTGTTCCTGTAATTTTCTCACTTTTAAAACTATTTTTAGTCTTTAATATCTTTACTCTTCTCTTTGAATTTTCTCTATCTGCAAATTCAAAAAAACTAACTTCTCAAATATTAAAAATAAAAATAATGAAAATGAGAAAAAAAAAAAAGAAAAAGGAAAATAGATTAAAATTAAAATTTGTACGAACTATTTATAGTTATTATAGAGATAAGACTAGAAAAGGAATGAGAAGCAAAACTTTAAGCAAGTACCAAATTTTGATGATTATATAATACCGCGGACTGAATTGATACTTTGTTCTTGATATGGATGAATCACAAGAACCGAGACGATCTAGAAAGCTCTCGATCATAATCAATTCTGTAACCCTACTTCGGTATGGAGCATGCACCTGCCGGAATCAAATTCCTTGCAATTGATAGTTACAACTTCGTAAGACGGAATTCGATAATTTTACATATAGGTTCGTCTCGATTTGCATAAAATATAGATTTTAAAAAGTTTTATCTAAATTTAAAAAAAAATAAAAAAATGTATTTGAGCCAGGTTTAAATCCTGGGACATGTGGGTTATGGGCCCACCGCATTTATGCTATGTTGCTATGATTTTATTGTTAAAAGTAGGGATAATAATTTTTTCCGATGGAATCTTGTGGGATCCCATCCTATTTGAAACGAGATTTAGATATATTTTTATCCCATAAAAAAATATAAGAATGGAAGTGAGATATTTTTTTATCTCACTTATATATATGAGACGAGATTGGGATTGACAAATCCCGTCCCATCTCATTTTCGTTGTAGACTAAGGATGAGAATTTTTCTAATTGAGATAGAATCTCTCAGAATTCCACCTCTTTTTGGATGGGATCGAGATATATTTTTTTCCAAAAAAAAAAATATAAGAACGAGAGTGAGATAATTTTTTATCTCACTTGCATATGAGACAGGACTGGGATTGGTAAATCCCATCCCATCTCGTCTCATTGCCAACCCTAGTTAAAAGGCTCTCAGTTTTAGTTAAATAATTCAATGTGCTTTTAGAAATTTCGATAGACAACCTAAATTGTTTTATTGTTAAAAGACTCTCAGTTGCTTGTTCCCTTCTACGATATCTAATACTCAAAGTTTTAATTATATATATAATTAGTATTATTAGTTGTAGGTATCTTATATGATCCGTTGATATCTGCATATGTACTTTTTTATTGTATTAATGCAAACTCTTTATTATTTAATTAATTCAATCACGAAGGGTAAATATGTCATTTCACTTGATTTATACTCTTAAAACATTTTGAGCTCCATGGTTGACATCGAGACCAAAAGTAAAATAGAAAAATAATTAATAAAGATGACGCCGTTATAACGGAAAAGATATATAAACATATTTTGAAAATTAGTGGAAGATTTTTTTCCACTTAATAACTATCACCAACCAACATCGTGGCGTCATGCTAAGTTTCCCTTTAGTGCTTGCGTCTTGTACATGCTTGGGAATTTATGCTCGTGGGCTCATGTGTCCGCGTGTGGCCAAACAAATACGAGACAAACAAAGACTCAATGCACTCGACATCGTAATCAATGCTTCTGCAATTTTTGCCATTCGTCCGAGAGTAAGTGTTGACTGGCTTTCTTAGTTATGCACTTATGCTCCTGCATATATGCCAATGGCCATTCAGTGACTCAGAGTTTCCACTTTCACTTTCTTTCTTCTTTTATATATATTTATTTTTAAACATGGTAAAATTTTATTGATATATTTAAAATTAGAATCCTAATAAAACTCACTTAGATTAATACTATTAAAACACAGCTCAAAATTATACCCTCATTAATAAAATAAAATATACTTTTCCTCATAATCTAATTGACAATTAGTACACAAAAGAGCATTTATACCTGGGGTCCAATGTGAAAAATGTTAAATAAAAAAAAAAAAGGAAAGAAAAGTACAAATCATGAACACACACGTCGAGCGACGTGCCAACCGTCCAAAATTTACCAAACCAGAAAAGAAAATAGGGTGTAGAATGAATCACGTGATTGATCTTGTCTTGTTCACATTTTTCCGAAAGTAATTATATTGACATCTTTCCTTGGCGACAGAAGTCCATGGACGCGATCTCGACAAACCCATTTCTCAAAATAACAATTGAGATCTATTAGAATAGGGAGAGTAACATCTTAGTCCATCTTATAACTCATTTTCACATTTTAATCTTTAATAGATTTTAATACCTCATTTTATCTATGATGTTCAAACAATGACAGAATAAATAAGCTGTTGATGGGTAAAAGTTATATTTTAACAATTAAGTTAGTTAATTTTCATTTGAGGAAGTTTCAAACAATCGTTTTATTTATGAAATGATCATACTTATCATGAAATAATTATAAAGTGGTAAAATCAATTCACATGAAATTTACTTTTTGCCTTTTGATCATGTTATGAAATAACCTCAATAAGTATGCCTTTGAGAGTTTTACTGGTATCAGTAGAGTTGAGTTGATATTGTTGGTGGTGGTAAGGATATGGTTTTGGAGGATTTGGATCAGTGGCGGCTTTAATACTAGGCGAACTAGGCAGTTGCCTAAGGCCCCGTATTTAGGAAGGCCCCGATTTTCAGTATCTATTTATTAATTAATATAATTAATTTTTTTCAGATTCAAAAAAATTAAGTTACGTATATATTTTTTGTACAGTAAAAAAAGCCTAATTTTTAGGCTTTACCCTATCATTACTCTCATTCATAATTATCTCTCTTATTTAATAATCTTTACCTTAAATATAAGATATATTTTTATGCTATAATAATGATTTTGAACGTTACTTCTTTACTTTCTTTTACTATTTCCCAAAAAACAATCAATGCTTTCCCTTTCCAAAAAAAAACTCTTATTAAGATTAGTAACGTTAGATTTTTAGAACTAACTTTTGGTATTCTATTAAAATCTATTTAAAAGCTCATTATCTATAAACCGATACACATTGAATCAAAGCTATTTTCAGCAAGAAGTTTTTGTGCTCTCTTCTCTTCTCTACAAAAAGTTTTTGTGCTCTCTTCTC
The DNA here is from genome assembly GCA_004802465.1 of Citrus hindsii. Taxonomy (NCBI): domain Eukaryota; kingdom Viridiplantae; phylum Streptophyta; class Magnoliopsida; order Sapindales; family Rutaceae; genus Citrus; species Citrus hindsii. The sequence goes on from QWBT01000557.1 coordinate 17,648, forward strand.
TTCTCTACAAAATTCATTGCCATCATCATCTTCATCTCAACTAGTCAATTGACTCAAATCCAGGTGCTATCATTCTATTTTTTCTATTTTTATTATTATTGTTCTTATCCTTTTTAAATTTAATTTATTTTTGATTTTTTGTATTGATTTTGGCTTGAATAATCTAGAAAAAAATTGTGTTTGTTTATTTGTTTTTTTTTTATTTGAAAAGCATGTCAACTAGAAAATATGTATCGGGATATGAAAAATTTAAAAAAAAGAGGAGACTAGAAAAGTTAGTTCAATCTCAAAAAGGAGCTCTTGATAAATTTGTCACAACTAGTAAAAAAGATATAGATTTAAATGAAGAATTAGTTATTGAACAACCAAATTTAAATGAATTAAATAATGATGAAACGGTGAATGAAATAAACAACATTGAAGATGATAAAAATAAAAATGCGGACAAAGTTGATGTAGAAAATTTATTTGTTCCAAATAATATTTATGATCCGGGAAGATGGGAAAATGTTGATACAAAGTTAAGAGATCTTTTAGTAGAAAAAGGCCCAATTAGAGAGAATAACATAACTTTCCCAAAAGATGAAAATTCTAGGCATTTCTCTACTGCATTTTATGTTAAAATGTTAACAAATGGAGAAAAACATGATAGAAAATGGTTAATATATTCAAAAGATTTTAACAAAGTACATTGTTTTTGTTGCAAATTATTCAATACAAGTTGTAGCAAAAATCAGCTTAGTGATGAAGAAACAAGAGATTGGAAAAATCTTAATTCTAAACTTAAAAGTCATGAAACAACCAATGAACATATAACTAATATGAATGCATGGGTTGATTTAGAAGCAAGACTATCGAAAAGAAAAACAATTGATAAAGATGTTCAAGAAAGAATTGACAAGGAAAAAGAACATTGGCAAAAAGTATTAATACGAATTATTGCTGTTGTAAAAAATCTTGCTAAAAATAATTTAGCATTTCGTGGAAAAAATGAGAAGATCTATGAAGAGAGAAATGGGAATTTTTTAAGTTTAATTGAAATGATTGCAGAGTTTGATCCAACAATGCAAGAACATATTCGACGTATTAAAACCGGTGAAATTCATGATCATTATCTTGGACATAACATACAAAATGAACTCATATTAATGCTAGCACTTGAAATAAAAAAATCAATTGTTAACAAAGTTAAGGAAGCAAAGTACTTTTCAGTTATACTTGATTGTACTCCAGATGCAAGCCACCAAGTACAAATGTCTCTTATATTAAGATGTGTGGATATTTCAACAAATCTAGTAAAGATAGAAGAATATTTTTTAGGATTTTTACAAGTTGACAATACCACTGGAAAAGGTCTTTTTAATGAACTTGTGGATGTAATTAAAACTCTTGAACTTGATATTAATGATGTAAGAGGACAAGGATATGATAATGGATCTAATATGAAAGGAAAAAATCAAGGTGTACAAAAAAGATTATTAGATATAAATCCTAGAGCATTTTATACACCATGTGGCTGTCATAGTCTTAACTTAGTGCTTTGTGATATGGCTAATTCTTGTCCTAAGGCTATTTCATTTTTTGGAGTTGTTCAACGTGTTTACTCACTATTTTCTTCTTCACCTAAGAGATGGAAAATTTTACAAGATAATATACCTAATTTAACTATTAAATCATTGTCACAAACACGTTGGGAAAGTCGCATAGAAAGTGTCAAAGCAATAAGATTTCAAACTCCCCAAATTAGAGATGCTTTACTTGAATTAGCAGAAGTTAGTGAAGATCCTAAAATAAAAAGTGAAGCTAAATGTTTAGCAACATATGAATTGGAAAACTTTGAATTTTTGTTAGGCATGATTATTTGGTATGATATATTATTTGCTGTGAACACTGTTAGTAAAAGCTTACAAAAGGAAGATATGCAAATTGATGTTGCCATAAATCAACTAAAAGGTCTTACATCCTTTTTTGAGAATTACAGAGAAAATGGTTTTGTGTCTGCTATGATTTCAGCTAAAGAGATTGCAAATGAAATGGAAATAGAACCAAAATTTCATGAAAAACGTATAATTCGTAGAAAAAATAAATTTGGCGAGAATAATAATGAAGAGAAAATTCTATCTCCCGAAGATTCTTTTAGAATTGATTACTTTGTATATATAGTAGATCAAGCTATTTCTTCAATCACCAATAGATTTGAGCAATTTCAATTCTATGAAAATATTTTTGGATTTTTATTTAATTTTGAAAAATTAAAATCATTAGATGATGAAATCTTAAAAAGTTATTGTATTAATCTTGAAAATATCTTGAAATATGATATGTTTTCTGATATTGATGGATTAGATTTGTTTTCAGAGTTAAAAGTCTTAAAAGAAGTTTTACACATGGAAAGAAATAGTCCACTTGATATACTTAATTATATTAAAAAAGTAGATTCTTTTCCAAATGCATTTGTTGCTTATAGAATATTATTGACTGTACCTGTAACTGTTGCTTCTGCTGAGAGAAGTTTTTCTAAATTGAAGTTAATAAAATCTTATTTAAGAACTACAATGTCACAAGAAAGATTAAATGGATTAGCTATATTAGCTATTGAAAAAAATTTGTTAGCTAAATTAGAATATAAGATTTTAATTAATAATTTTGCATCTCAAAAAGCAAGAAGAATAAAATTTAATTGATTAGTAATTTGCATTAGTGATGGCTTGCAGCAAGGATCATAGTAGGTAGGATTAATGATTTAAAGTTCACAGGAAGATTATGGTTGTGGCTTATGAAGTTTTAAAGCATCTTAAGGAGATGGAATTTGTGCAAGGCAAAGTTAGTTAATATTTGTGTGGAAATAAATAGATATCTTTCCGGCTATTTTTTTTTTTTGGGATCTTGTTAATAATTATTGTAATTCAAGATATTATTGAATATAGTTAAAGTTTGAGCTATTTGATGTTGTTGTGAGAATTTTTTGAGCTATTTAATGTTTTTGTGAGATTTGATATTTTAACATCAAAAGGCCTAAAATAAAATTTCGCCTAAGGCCACCATTTGGTTAAAGCCGGCCCTGATTTGGATTTTTAGGGTATTCCATGGGTCTTACTTTTTTTCAAATCTCCAGTAGAAGATATTCAGCATGTGGTTGCGAGCTTCAATTCTCATACTGTTGACAATCTTGTCCAATTTGATGAGAATTTCAGTTTTGATGGGAATCCAATGTTGATGCTTATTTCTTGTTTGAGCCTGAGGATACTGGAAGGCTTGATCTTAGTCCCGATTTTGGTATTGCTAGCCCGCATGCCTCTGGTTTAAAGAAAGGCTTCACATTTGGCACTGCTCGCATGTATAATAAGCGGCACTCTAGGTATTAGCTCATCTTCTTATAGTTTCTTTGTTAGATTTTACCTTAGTTTGCTCTCTTTAGTTAATTCTTTGTTATTTAATTGCTTTTGCTATTTATTTTGTTTTTGTTAGTAGTGTTTGTTCTTTGACTTAGTGGTTTTGGTCACGTCACTCTTCAAATGTATTTTCCTTTATTTTATTTAATCTATAGATAAGGGGTCCCGCCTAACTTGGTTAATTTTTTTTTTCTAAAAAGTTTGTCTTTTTTTCTTATGCATAAGCATGAAAATGAATTATGAAAGACCACATCGCGATATGATAAAAGAGCAACATATAATTGATAAAACTATTGTGACATGATTGATTAAAGAAATAAAAAGTAAATGTTTGTTTACTCTCTATATTTTGAGAAAAGTACTCATTTAATCTCTATATTTTAAGGAATAATTTAAGATAACTTTGCTAATAATTATATTACAATCTTGCCCTTACTTTTCTTTTTGTTTAAAAATAAAATCATAGCAACAATATTCTTGAAAACATTAATGAAAAGAAAAAAATGTGAATTTGTCAAATCAACCTTAAAAGTAAAATAAAAATGAGTTATTATTATTTTAGAATTAATTTGGTAATTAAATTAATTTTATACAAAAAATTATTAGTAAGATTGTTGCAAGGGTATTAAACATTACTTTAAATTACTTAGTATAAATATTAATTAGTAAGATTGTTACAAAAGTATGAAAAATATCAATTGTTTTATATTGTTACAAAAGTATGAAAAATATCAATTGCTTTATACTGATATTTATTTCTTAATTTACTAATAAGTAATTATTGGTTAATTTACTAATTAATTTTTTTATAGACTAAAAAATTAATGTAAAATATATTGTTGCAAGAGTATGTAAAATATATTGATTCAAGAGTATTATTGTAAACACATAAAAAAGACTAAACAGCGAAAGAAATAAAGTAATCTTGCTTTGCCATTTCTCTTTGTCGTTATTGTCATAAATATTGTGACAAAAACAAGCACCGTGTATAGTACAATATGCCGGAGAAGCATGTATAATTTAATTAATTAATTACAGAGCAGGGTGGCCAGTGGAAAGTGAACGGATGGATAAATTCCCAAACGATTGATTTTGACGCATGAATGAATTGATTATATACGCACCCAATGCATGCACCACACCTGTCCTGCATATGGAGAAAAAGCATGCAATTATTTTTGTTTGGTAGCTAGCTAACCAATCAGGAGCTGGCTAAGTTGGATCTGTTTGTTACAGAATCTGTAACTTAGCCAGCTCCTTGATTATGGCAACGCTTAACTTACATTTGAGGTAAGTAACATTCAAAGGTAAAATATCAATTAGATCCCTTAGACTCAATGGAAACAATATTAATAGAATTAAAAGAAATTTTTTTAAATCTTAATGAAGAGATTAGAGAAATTAAACAAGAAATAGGGAAAATAAAAATAGAACTGTCTGCAATACAAATCAGTCAAAAGAAAAATAAAAAAGTTGAGAAATTTGAAATAATAAAATCAGGAATAATAGGAACTGATTTTAAAAGACCTAAGACAAAACCTCAACCAGGAAGTTATGATGATTGGTTCTTAAAAGCCCAATACCCAAAAATATTAGAAGAATCAGAAAAATTGAAAGCAGAATTAAAAAGCAAAGAAAAAGGCAAAGAAAAATTAGAAATAAAAGAGGATACCCCAAGTAATTCAGAATAATGGAAAATGCATTAGAAGAATTAACAGAAAAATTTAGTGATATTAACCTTAGTGATCTAGAAGAATTTGAAAAAGAATATCAAATAAAAATGAATGTTAATGGAGGTCCAGAATTAAAACCTGATATTGGAGAACCTAGCCATAGATATGGAACAAATAAAAAGAAAAATCGACCATTTTTTGAATATTATCCACCCGTTAAAAATACCCCTTGGAAGAAGGATTACCAACCCAATAATGACCATTTAATGCCAATAAGCAATGCAGGCATATTTTTAGACTTAGACTGTAAAATAGATCCTCGAAAAGCCTTAGTAGAATGGGGAATGCAAATGAAGTTATTTTTCATATTTAATGGATCTAAAGACGATTGGAACGTAGAAACAGAAGCAGAGAAAATAAATATATTTGCAGATATTTTAATAGCAAGCTTTACAGGAAATGTATTTAATTGGTGGAAAGGATTAAGTGAAGATACACAAAAATTAATAAAAGATTCAACTAAAATAGCACTAGAAAGAGATAAAGGATTAGGTATTGAAAGAATAATCGAATACATTGCTAGTGAATTCTTAGGAGAAGATTGGATACAGAATACAGAAAATGAAGCAAAACAAGATAAATTAGATGCTAGGATAAAATTAATAAATTTAACAATTTGTAATATGTGTTTGGTAAAAGAATATACATGTGAATTTAGTAAATATTATTATACACAATTTATGAGTCATGAAGACCAAAATATTTATAAAAATTTGTACTACTCTAAACTACCATATCCCTGTAATGGATATTTCATTAACGAATATGAAAAATATAGTAATAATAGTGATAATAGACTCCCAGATACATTAGGAGCTAGAATACGATTTTTAAATAAAAGATTAAGTGAAATATGCATTCAAAGAAGTTTAATAAAAAAGAGTAAAAACATATCAAAAATATGTTGTGAAAAAACAGAAATGCCTACCCAATGGGGATGCTATGTACCTCATAAACGACGCAGAAAGACCTATCACAAAGAAAAAAGATATAAAAAATACAATTATTTTAAAAGAAAGTACAAAAAACCAGGAAGAAAGTATTATAAAAGAAAACATAAAAACCAAAGAAAAATATTAGATAAATCTAAGTGTAAATGTTGGAATTGCGGAGAAATAGGACATATAAGTACGGATTGTACAAAAAAGAAAGTTAAACTTCTCAGAAAAGATTTTGAAGATATAGAAAGTGACTTAGAAGAAATAAATAACTTATCAAATTATGAAGGACAAGAAATTTATATGGAAAAAGAATCAGAGGATGAGTCAGAATAAAGACGAATTCTTAGAAGATGAAAAAATAGAAGAAATTGAAGAGTTAGAAAAAGAAGAAAACAAAAGTGGATATAGCCTTGTTGCCACATTTAATAAAGAAAAATATAATAAACTTTTAAAATTAAATATGGAAAAACTAGAATATGGAATAATCCATAGATTTAGAGATCTGTTCAAAAGAAAACGAATCATATTACACGAATATTATGAACAAGAAAAAGCTGTGACTATCACACAAGCTGAAGGAAATATCAGATTTAGTCTCATAAACAAGAGATCTATAGATTTAGCACTAAGAAAAATAAAAAGTGAGTCAACTAAAGAAAAAATCCAATATGTATACCTAGCAGAAATACAAATCTTAATAAAATCTCTTTTAAAGAAGGAATAGATATCCCTATAATCTTATCTTTACATGATCAAAGATTTATAGATCCTAGCATAGGACACCTAGGAACAATAGAAGGAAATTTATGTTATACTAAATTATTATTTACTTGTCATCCTAGATATTGTGTGCATATAAAAGATAAAAATATAGACGAAACACTAAGCTTACACTTCAAATTATTGAAAAAGAATCTAATAAAAGAAGGAAATAGGATAATGACAATACATTACTCAGCTTTGTATAGTTTTTGTAATTCAAATTATGGAGAAATATATGGCAATAAACCTTACATTGAGATAAATAAAGACTGCGAGGATATTGCAACATTTATAGAACCAATAATCCAAGATTATAAAATCCCTATTAATTATGAATTAAATATAGATGATAAAAAATAATTTTTAGATAATAGCAACGAAAACTCTATTATCCCCATAAGTTTTACTGGAAGAACTTTAGTGAGAGGAAGTTCATCTAGAAGAATAAGTACCGACAGACAAATAATCAAATCTGTGCCAACAAATAATGTAATAAAAATACTAGGACAATACTTTAATGGAATAGATTATTCAGCAAAAGTGCCCATACTATTAGATATTGGTACAAGCCACAATTATATGAATCACACCAAAAATAAAGGACTTTTAGTAAAAGAAAAAGAAATCCCGTATGAATACACTGATTTCTACGGAAACAAACATGTTTGTAAACAAGAAGTTAAAGTTCCTATCATAATAGAAGGACTTAGAATAATAGTAGCCTGTTATATAGATTCATTCATGACCACAGATCCAGAAAAACACATAGTATTAGGTAATAGTTTCTTAAATGATCTAGAATATTACAAAATTGAACCAAATAAAATAACTTTCCTAATACAAGGTCAGAAAATAATATGTGTAACATGTTAAAACAAGCTTATATAAAATACCCTATGTCTGTATATATACAAATAAATATAACAGAAAAAGATATAGATACCTGTGCCTTAATTGATACAGGTAGTGAAATAACTATTATGAAATCCTTTTTATCTAACAAGTGGGAATCTAATGGTACCCTGAAAATTATTGGCATTACAGGAGACAAACAACATGTCACTCAATCTATACTAAACTACGAAATATTATTAGGAAGTAAAATAGTACGTATTAACCAAATCTTCCAATATAATAATATGGACTGTGATATTCTTTTAGGGAATGATTTCATACAACAGTTCCAATATTACCAACAAACCCCTTATATGATTACTCTTAAAACCCCTTGTAATTATATTCTTCGTATCCCTCGTGAATTTAAACCTTACAGAGTTCAGCCAGCCCAGCGTGGTGATAAATATATTTATGAAAAACATTATTTAATACAAAAAGGACAGAGTTATAATATACAACTAGAGACAATAAAATCACAACTTGAGCAAGTCTATAAAGAAAACCCATTAGCATTATGGAGACCAGACCATCCTAAAGCAAAAATAGAATTAACTGAAAATAGAATCATTAGACTAAAACCCATGATGTATACAGAAGAGGATAAAGAAGAATTTAAAATTCAGATAAAAGAACTATTAAATTTAAAGCTTATTAGAAGTAGTAATAGTCCACATAACAGCCCAGCTTTTATGGTTAGAAAAATAGCAGAACAGGTTAGAGGAAAAGCTAGAATGGTAATAAATTACAAAGAATTAAACAAATATACGAAATTTGATGGATACTTCCTCCCAAACAAAGAAGTATTAATAAACCTTGTAAAAAATAAAACTTACTATTCAAAATTCGACTGTAAATCAGGATTTTGGCAAATAAAGATGGAAGAAAAAAGTATTCCTTATACAGCTTTTAGTACACCACAAGGACATTATGAATGGCTAGTAATGCCTTTTGGATTAAAAAACGCCCCACAAATTTTTCAAAGCAGAATGGATAAAATATTTAGAGACTACAACTATATTATAGTCTATGTTGATGATATATTAATAGCATCAGAAACATTAGAAGAACATAGGCACCATTTAAAAGAATTTGTTAATATATGTATCAAAGAAGGCATAGTACTATCCAGTAGAAAAGCAATAATAGAACATAAAAAAAATAGAATTTTTAGGAATGATTCTTGATAAAGAAGGAATTAGACTCCAAAGCCATATAGGAAGAAAGATAACTGAATTCCCAGATAAATTAGAAAATAAACAACAAATACAAAAATTCCTAGGATGTTTAAATTATGGAGAAGGATTCATTGAAAACCTAGGAAAAAAGAGAAATATACTTCAAAAATTATTAAAAAAAAATAATACTAGAGGATGGAGTAAAGAACACACAGAAACTGTAAAAAGTCTAAAAGAAGAATGCAAAAGTCTCCCAACCTTAAGATTACCAGATGAAAAAGATAAATTAATAATACAAACTGATGCATCTGATTTGCATTGGGGAGCAATCCTTAAAACTGATATAAATGAAATCTGCCGATATACAAGTGGAACAGCCCAAGTTAATTATCCAGTTCATGAAAAAGAACTCCTTGCAATATACAAAGGAATTAAAAAGTTTTCATTATTCTTACTTCAAAAGCCATTTATTATAGAAACGGACAATTCTCAAGTAGGTTCTCTTATTCATAAAATTTTACCAAATGAACCTCAATATAGAAGACTACATAAATGGCAAGCTTATCTATCTTATTATAATTTTAAGGTTACACATATAAAAGGAACTAACAATTTCCTTGCAGATTTCTTGAGCAGGAACATAGAATTTGGGAAATGAATCCTGAAGTGAATAGAATCATCGGCAAAATAGAAGCCGAAATGCACAGACTCAAGGCTGAAGCATCTGACATAATCGATGCAATAAACTATTTAAAGGAGGCCTCTGAGTCTCACGAAAAAGGAGTAAATTTGTTGGAGTCATACATAGACGACTTAACAAAGGCACTCTGCATAAACACTAGCCCAATAAACATAGGAAGCAGTAGTGGACCCTCCAGAGAAGATAAGCCAGTCTCTGACCCAGCTCCAAATAAAACCATATCCTTAGAAATTGAGTCACCAAAAATAAGTTCTCCAAAAAAGTTTATCCAAATAAACAATCCCCATACAGAAGAAGAGGAGAAACCCCTAAATCCAAAAGAAGAAGAGTATAAACAGTTCTCTACATGGATATATTCCACTTGTTCCCACAATAATACAATTTTTAGAGCACCAGGAAAAAATATGTATCCCAGAGTAATTGTTACCAAGGGAGCAGATCCGGTCCTTGTTGGAAAAATAGCCATGTATGGGTACCTAGACTTAGTATATCCAGATATAGACTTTCGAGAAATAACCAGTCTTGATGATTTATTAGTCAAAGAGGTCTCGAGATTTGCTCAGAAAAGGCCAATATACTTAAAATTTTACACCATAAGTCCAGAATACTATCAGAATGTTGAATACCAAGCCTTTTATATGATTTCTATTGGCCACCTCACAAAAAGTTTTAAAGTAGAGGTAGGAACAGAATATATAAAGGTTCCTCACATAAACGAACCTTGGATCAGAACTCGAAGGGCTAGAGGAATAAAAGCTATATGGAGCATAGCAAAAGATTTATATAAGAGGAATTTCAGAACCATTATCAAGTTCCAGAACTATATTCTTATAACTTCGGAAGACAGCCATACACCTTCAAATCTGCTGTTAGATTTCATCAACGAGATAAGCACTATGCGCTTCCCCAGCAGTAGTAAAACAATGGAGCAGGCCTACCAACTCATGGAAATAAAGTAGTGGCAGACAGCATAAAGAAGATGCCCCACAAAGCAAAAAGGAAACAGCTACTTGGCAGACAAAATATACCCGAGAAGATAAAAAGAGGAAGGCGAAAGCATAAAGAAGATGTGAAAGCTGAAAGCTCAATAATCAGAATAATGTAAAAGTATAAGTCAATAATGTAAGCCCAATAATAGAAGGGCAATTATGTAAAAGCATAAGGCAGTGATGTAAGCAATGATGTAAAAGCCCGTTAATACAAGGGCAAGAAGGTAAATTTGTACCATAAACAATTTTGGATAAATAGAAGAAGAAAGAGGAAAAGGATAGAGCCTCTCATTCAGTCAAAAAAGGAAGGAGCATTTAATTCTCAAAAAATGGAAAAATAAACAATCCCTAGCTCAAACTCCTAAATCAAAATACCACTAATCAAAAACAAAATAACACTAGAGAAAGGAAAGAGAAACCTAAGTTTATTCAATATTTCCAAGCTTAAACGTTCAAGATCCATACAGTAAGGCCAATCTAGTCCACTGGTCCCGTTGAGGCAAGGAGGCCGTTGAGGGAATAAGGACAACCAGGCTGCAGGTCACTGGAAAAGGAGCGTGAAGCAAGGAAACAAAGATAAGCTAGGTGATAATTCTTAAACCTTATCTGTTGGTGGAAGTTTGTTGATGATTGATGATATGGAGATTATGGAGGATGAGCTAATCTCACAATGAATAACAAAATTTTGTTAGGAAATTCTAAAGAATATATAATAGATTCAAAGACTAGAATAACATATAATGATTATATGTTGATAATAGACTTTAACTTAGGATCAACCAAACAAAGTTCATATCTTGTAAGTAAAGAAGAACTTGTTAGAACAGAAGATTTACAAGCAGTATGTACACTTAACTTGCCAAAAGAAATAAAACGAAAAATTATAAACCATATTGAAATAGACAATTTGAAGCATAACATAATCATGTTAATTGTAGAACAAGGAATTGACATAGCCTTGACATATATTGAACAAGAAACAAGAGAAATTGGTCCATCATACATAAATTATATAGAAAATTCAGACAATGAAGAGATTGAAATATAGTTGAAATCATGAATGCTTAAAGAGAAATTAGTTATTACACTAGCATAATAAATAATAATATATATTTTATAAAAATAGAAATAACTTATTTCCCAGAAAATATGACACATAATCTAGAAATAGATTTACCAAATAATCCTACTTATATTCTAGAAACTAATAATAATTATTATGATATTTTCTCAACCTCCCTTAATATACCCAGAATAATTGAAGGAGAACGGGTCATAGCTTTTTATTTAAGAAATAACGATGATACAGGATATGATAGATATACTTTGTGATAAGACCATTTTTTTTTTTTGAAATTTAGAATCTCGGGATAAACATCACTTTTAGAAGTTAAGGATTTTATAACATAGTCTTTATCTTCAGAAATTTTAGAATTCAGTTTTTCAGAAATTTAAAAGGCAATACCAGAATTCAGTTTTTCAGAAATTTAAAAGGCAATACCAGAATTCAGTTTTTCAGAAATTTAAAAGGCAAAGGCCTCAGATGGTATCAGAGCCATAGCAAATGGATCCTATACAAGTAATAGCTGATAGTTTATATACATTAAAAGTATATAATAAAGAAGAAATAAAGAATTTAATTAAAACAATTAAAGAGGAGAAAAATAATATAAGAAATATAGAACTCGAATTAACGGAAGAATTAAGAGAAAGATTTATAGATACAACAGGTGGAGAAATTTTAATAGAAAAGAAAATGAAATTTATAGATCAATTTATAAAATTTCTAGTTTATTGGTATAAAACTGAAACATTATGAACCAAGCAGTTAACATTATACAAGATTTAGCAAGTAACATAGACCATATGATTTTAGGCTGGGAAAATATAATAGCTACATACATAAACATTATAGATCGAAAAATAGATTTGCTTGAACAAGAAAGAGTAGGATTAATAAATTTAGAACCAGAAATATATTCTGAATTTATTGATTTATATGAATTTGACAACCATCTACTGTTATTTAAAGAAATAAAGAAAACTTTAGAAAAAATAAAAAATAGAAGTAGGAGAGATGGAAGAAGACAAATACTCCCTCAATTATAAAAATTAGAAACAAATAAAGGATTTATATGAAATTTGTCAAAGAGAATAAGAAAAAAAATGTAAGATACATTAGTTGTAAGATATGCGTCCCCCTTGATTATATATACCCATGAGTAATTATTGTACCCTCACTTTCACTGTATATTCATTCCACTCTGTCAGCTTACTAAATTAACATCATCCCATTCCCCAGGTGTCTTCTTTGCTTGCCTCTACTTTCATATCTCCTCTGCCTATGCATTCTTGAAGTGAGAAATTAATCTCTTGGGCTGAAACCCTGGCTAGAAGCTATCCTCCTTGTTCAACTAATCAAGCAAGAACTTCTCTCAAGGCCAAGTAAGCTTCCTCCTCTCTCTCTTTGAAGTTTTCTCTCTTTTTCTCTAAATATTTCTGTCAACAGTGACATGAATCAGAGGGGAACTACGTGTAGAGTTCAATATAGTTTTTTGTTATATGTTTTAATTAACTTCATAAGTTTTTTTGTTAAAAGTTTTGAACGTATGTGTTGTTGTATTTGATTCTTTTTCAAGAAAATAATTGAGAAAATAACCCTACAGCTTGGAACCCTTAAAACACATGACAAATGTAATAAAGAAATCATGATTCATGCTAGAAAAAGCTGACTCTCTTTACATACATACTATGCGCAGCTGTATTTGCAATTAGGTTCCTTTTTTTTTTCTTTCAATGAGAGATATGAACATTAATCTCTTCTTTCAATCTCTTATTGTTTAAATGAATACATATAGATTTTTTCTCCTTAATACCTACCCGTGTACTTAGTCATTTTCAATTCATTAATACTTTCTTGAATAAATTATTTTTTTAAAAAATGTGGTGGTTGGACTGTATTTTCTTTTATTTCCTATTTGTCCTTTAAGTAGTTTCTATTAATTACACTCACCCATGAATTCAGATAAGTTGAGTGGACTTGATCGTAAGTCTTCTTTATATTTAATCAAGTTTTTGTCTGATTCATAGCTCGAAAAGATACATTATTAACATGATTTTTGCTGTTACAATGCATCTTACCAACATCGTACAAGTGCACCTTAAATAAATACTTCCTACCGGTGAGCGAACACCGAGACACACGCCACTTCGGCCGTGCCGAAGTAGTGGACTGCTGCCCTCACAACGGGTCAAGCCCCCACAAAAGTATTGTGGGGACTAAACATTTATATCTTCTTCTTTCTTGTGAAATGCAAGTGAAGTAGGAGCATCCTTATCTGTAAGGACAATTTATCTGAATATCTATTTAATAGAATTTAATGTAATCATATATAAGTCCCAGTCATATATATCTGATTGTAAATATCAGTGTAATATTTGATAGTCATTGTAAATATCTGTGCAATGCAGTAATACGGTGTGTAACCAATATTTAAAAAAAAAAAACACCGAGACACACAAAATCCACACAGAATGAGACGCAAAATTCAAGAGAAAAAGCCACTAAGATTTTTAAGAGATTTGCTTTTGGACTGAAACGTGACACAGACGTGCATCGGTTACATAATTTTTTTTTTAAAGATAAACTTTAGAGTTTGCACAACTATTTTGAAATTTAAAAAAAAAATTATGAAACTATTTTTAAAATCAAAGAATCTACATATTCATTTAAACAAATCTTAGACGTATAGATGATTTTTCTATTAAAATTCAGACTCGAATAATATCACTCATAATTAAACAAAGGTGTGTGTACGCAATATATCAACAAATTATGTGCTTATTGGTTGCGCACATGTCAAAATTTTCTTTTTAATTTTTGGTATTGATCAAAGTTAGAGGGGCCGGGATTAATTCTTTACTGGATTAAAGAAGTCTAGGTAGATTAATTTGCTATCTATATTTGCATTTTCCATATGTAACATTATTTTCTCTAAACAAAACTGTATTTTAGATGGAGGAGAGACTACTCGGTTCAGAAGCAAAAGATATTGATGATTTAAAAGGGAGGGTTTGGAAAGAATCGAAAAAGCTATGGAGGGTTGCATTTCCTGCAATGTTAGCTAGGGTTTCTCAGTATGGTATGTTCGTTATCACACAGGGATTTATTGGTCATCTTGGTGAGGTTGAGCTTGCAGCTTACGCGCTCATTCAAATCATAGCCGTCCGATTTTCAAATGGGATTTTGGTAAGATTTTGTGATTACATTTATTATCCTTATCTCCCAATACAATAGGGATCGACAAAAATATGAGCACTACTAATCTTATCTGCCCCCACGATTCCACTCGACCTTCTATTTTATTTTTCTTTTTCAGAAAGTTGGTCTTATTCGTCCGGGTAATTCCCCACTTTAGTGTCCTAAAGTTGAGCTACATATTGACGCCATTATTTAATTTGCACCTTTATCTAAAAAGCAATCATGCAAAAATTTTACTTATATCTTTTTCTGGTATTCTCAATTTATTTCATCACCTACCTTTTCGACGTGATTTTTTTTTTATTCCTCTTTGGTTTGTCCTATTTTGTTAGATAGAAGATATTTGTTCAAACTCAATTATTGTAGCCACTGGGCGGCTGGCGCAGCCCTCAATTGGTCATGAATTGCATCGTGTTACTTGAGTTTGAATAATAATTAAAGATAAAAATTGTTTAGTGTCTGAAATTTGTCCATATCAAATGACGTAAAGAATTTGGGGAGAATGACTTTGAATTAGGTCCCAATATCTCTTACTTTTATCACTTAGGCTCTTTTTTTTTTTCTCCTAATACCCATTACGTTCTTGATTTTATAATTTGAAGGTTCAAATTTTATTGTTGAAGAGCAAATGTAACTTTTTACCTACAAAACTTAGTATCCAAATTATTTTTTTTCTTTTAATATTTGAATATTAGAGACTTAAATAGCAAGAGTTTATTGGTTAAACGTCTGAAATCTGAAATTTTATTAATTTAAGATACTTTTTAAGTTTACTTGTTTGTTTTTTTTAATAACTTATGTATGATTTTTAGACATTTATATTAACTTCTATAACTTTTATCTAAATGAAAAAATGTCTTAATGGAAAGGAAAAACTATATCCAGAAATATCTTTATCAAATATAATTATTTCTTAAAATATATAACCAAATATCTTTATACGTTTTAACTTATAAGGACATAAACATCAAATATCCATGTTAGCTTTTTTATTTTATAAAAATAAATAAAAAGTACCTATGTTCAGATATTAAAAAAAAAAAAAGGTCATCCAAATATTTGTATTCATATTCATTTAGACTTCTGTTAAATTCATACTTATTTAATTTTTCAGACAAAAAAAAAACTCTTGGTAAAATTAAAAAAAAAGGATCTAACTGTCATTCTTCTAGTATTTCAAGGATAGTACTTATAAATATGTTTAATAATAAACAGACGACATGACTACAAAAAATTTTTAATGTGCCAGGTTTTCTCCATGCCTATAAGCTTCTAGCTAGCTTTAGCTGAATTTTGTGTGAATCAAGTTGACTCTTTTTATAATAAGGGCATCAGATTCGCTTATAACTTTGTTTGGTATCAAGGAAAGTTACAATTGTCAAATAAAAATTAATAGTAATACAATAAATATAATTTTTAAATTATAATTTTAATAAAATATTAAAAATATTATATATTTGTCATCATATAAATAAAAAATAAAATCAATTTAAATCTCAAACTCCAATATTAAGTATTTATTAAAAATTTTAGCATCATCACTAAAAATTAACAAGTGCATGTCCAGCTACAACACGTACAGGGACTCTGTGTAGACTCTGCGTAGAAGGGCACTGGCTTCTTCCTGATTGTGCGTAATGATTACTTTAAGAAGTGGCAAACAATGAAGGGCCCGCAATGAAGAAACCTTCAGAGTGCAGAATTTCTTTAGGGTTATAAAATCGAATTATTCCATGATGTGAGAATCTCAACGTATAGTTTTATTGTGTCCATTTAAGCTATTTATTTGTACTATCATTTCACCACCCTTTTTGTCCCGATTCGATATTAATTCTAAGGGAGAATAAGTCTTAGGTCCCCTATATTTTTTTCACATTTATTATTCAAGTCCCCAGTTTATTATGAATTATCCATTATATATCCAGGATATATTGTAGTAGATTGACAGTAAGGTTACCATGGTAAAAGAGCTTAAAATAGTTGAACTCAGGGGCGTCAAATTGTGCCATGCTGTTAGGATCTCACCATAAAATTTAAGTTATTTGGATACGTCGTATTATATTGTATTAAGATGTATTAATAATGTATCATAAGGGTGTATTAAAAATCTCCGGATTCAAATTGAATAAATTGGCTAGGGCGCCACTGATGATGAACAATGAAACTGCATAGAACAAAATTATGGAGGTAGAAGAGATCTTTGCAAATTGATAACGATATTCAGTTCTTATAAATCAAAACAATCAGCTCTTACAATCATAATGCAATCGAAGTAATTTTTTTTTTTCAATCTTTTCATTTTGCATTTTGTAGATCGGCATGTCAAGCGCAACTGAAACTCTGTGCGGGCAAGCATTTGGAGCAAAGCAATACCACATGATGGGTATCTACTTGCAAAGATCATGGATCATAAATCTTGCTACTGGAACAATATTGCTTCCTGCGTTTATCTTCGCAGCAGATATTTTCAAACTGCTCGGAGAACAAACAGACATAGCAAACAGAGCCGGAGACATCTCACTTTGGTTCATTGGCATTCTCTATTTCTTTGTCTTCAGCTTAACGATCCAAAAGTACTTGCAAGCACAGCTCAAGAACATGATTGTCGGATGGCTTTCGGCTGTTGCATTTGTTGTTCATGTGGCCTTGTCATGGATCTTTGTGAGCAAATTGAACTTGGGGATTCCTGGTGCAATGAGTGCAATGATAATCGCAAGTTGGTTTATAGTAATTGGACAGTTTGTGTATCTCTTTGGCGGTTGGTGTCCCAATACATGGAAAGGATTCAGCTCTGCAGCTTTTGCTGATTTGTATCCTGTTTTGAAGCTCTCAATATCCTCAGGTGTAATGATTTGGTAAGATATCTATTTCTATTGTATATCTATAGCCGAACAATACATCTATTTAATGTTTTAATCTGTCCCCATGAAGTTAGCGGTTAGCCCAAGAGTTTCAAACAGTTTTTTTTTTTTTTGAGCTAATTATATCTTTTTATGTTCTTTTTTGGTGGCTTTTAACTTTAATAGCTTAGAGTTTTGGTACAATGCTCTTCTAGTCCTATTAGCAGGATATATGAAAAATGCCACAATTGAGATTTCTTCCTTCTCCATTTGGTAAGTTTTAAATCTATGCCATAATATTTCTTTGTTTTCCTTTAAAGTTTTTTTATACCCAAAACTACACTAAATTGGAATATTTGAATGTCATTGTAGCCTCAATATCATATCGTGGGAATTTATGTTGGTCTTTGGCTTCCTAGCTGCCTCTGGGTATGTCTCCAAAAATGATCATCTCCTTTAAAATAATAGCATAGAAAAAAGAAAGAATAGTAACATCTTTTGGTATGGTAAATAGTCACAAAAATTCTCTTATTTATAGAAATGGTCACACAGACCCTTTTTTGGTATATAAAATTATCTTTTCTGTGCATAAAATTGTTAAACAAACTCCTAAAATTTATCTAAAAAAGGTCGTCTGTGTGATCATTATTCTGAAATAAATGAGTCCCTGTCACTATTTCTCCAAATCACGGGTGTCGCCATCTTTTATTATATTCATATCATCTCTTATATCTTATTTGGTTTTCTAGCGTGCGGGTTTCAAATGAACTGGGGAGAGGAGATGCTAAAGCTGCGAAATTTTCTGTAAAAGTTGCAATAGCTACCACAACTGTCATTGGATTTTTCTTTTCCTTAATCTGCTTAGTCTTCACCCGTAAGCTGGCACATTTGTTCACAAGTAATGATGAAGTAATAGAATCCGTCACAAGCCTCTCAGTGCTGCTTGCTTTCTCGGTTTTACTCAATGGCTTTCAGGCGGTACTCTCAGGCACGTACTGAATTTAATAAATAAGATTGCGATAATTAAACTGTTTCTAATTCATCATTACAATGGATTAATATTTTCAATGTGAGTTATTTATTGCAGGGGTGGCAGTAGGTGCTGGCCGGCAGGCTGTGGTTGCATATATTAACATCATTTGCTATTATTTCATTGGCTTACCTGTTGGCGTTCTTCTCGGATATGTGGCCGATCTCAAAGTTAAGGTAAGAATTATTTTGCATTTTTATATTTCAATCTGAATTTGGATTAGAGTACTGATTTGAGTTGGGGTGATTCTATAAAATATCTTGTGTCATATGTACAAGATTTATTTGAATTTAGATCATACGATAATTTTAATTATGCTCCTCTTTTAATAAATTTTTACCACGCATGTAATAATCTATAGTAGTGTACCGTTAACATCTAATTACCTATGTATTATTTTTCAATAACTATGGATCACAATTCTCTAAAATAAAAATAAAAATAAAAATGATATCAACAATAAACTTAATCCGTATTCTTATGAACCATGCTACCAAATATCTTTATAAATCTCATATCAATACATGGTCAAGGGGTCGAATCCCGCTGAAATTGAACCGGATTTGTTTTAATTAGAAACATACATTTAAGTTTAAATTTTTTTCTTAAAAATCCATGATGATTATTTGAATGAATGGTTTGATATTGCACATCATGAACAGTAACTTTTTAAAAAATTCGATTGTAGTTCATCTTCAGAAACAAGATCCGATTATTCTTTTAATTTGCACAGGGTATTTGGACTGGAATGCTGCTTGGGGTAGTAATGCAATCACTTGTGCTGGGGTATGTCACCTGGAAAACCGATTGGGACAATGAGGTAAGTAATTAAAATAAATTCACCAATATGTACACATCATCATCAATTGCATGCCTCATTAATGCTCAATCTCTCTAAACTTTTCAAAAAAGAAGTGTCATATTTAATTTGTAGACTTGAATCATACATTTGATGACAACACTATTTCCTCTCTCTAGGTGAAGAAAGCATCAGAACGACTCAATAAGTGGCTCTTGAAGCCTTCTGAAGAAGAATCCAACGGCAATTAAACTCAACAAGTTAAGGTCCAATATTGCTTGAAGATCCTGATAATCTCAATCATGCATGTATTTTCTCTGCCAATAAACCGATTAACGTTAACAACAATAACAACTTCAGATCAAATTTCTTTCTTTTTGTCTGTTGGCAAGAAGAGCTTGATAATGAGCCTGCGCAAATGCAATCTAATATTCTGAGGTTAATTAATTCAAGAAGTTGCATCTTCACAAGAAGTACATTTAATGTTGTGTTTATTTACTGGAGTGGATGGAGAAGTGTGGATTCCTCCCACTCCACTATTTACTTGTTTATTTAAGAAGGGGAGTGGGTGTCTCAAATTCCACTCATTTTTAGAGTGTGCAGTGGGATTCTTCCTCCCACCTCTTTTTTTTTTAGCCTTTCTTTATTAAATATAATATAATTATATTTATTAAAATAAAGTAATGTCACAATTACTTAAAAATAATATTATTAAACTTATTTGAATATAATATTATTATATTTAGTGAAAAATAATAATTTATTTAATCTAAGTTAAATTATTTTAAAATAATAATATTATATTCGTGGAGAACTAATAATATTACTTTACATTTATTTAATTTTAATAGTATTATATTTATTTAATGGTAATAATTAATAGTAATAAATAGTTATTCTAAGAAAATATTAATTTTGTACTATATTATTAATAATAATGTTTCATGTATTGCTCTTACCAGGAATTTGTAACTTACATAATTAAAATTAAAATTAATAAAAATTGTGATTTAAATAATTAAGAATATTATAATAATAATCAATTTATATAATTAAAATTAATAATAAAATAAATAATTTATTTTACAAATATATTTTTTATTCACTTTGTAATTACAAACCAATTCTTTAAATATGAGTAAAACTGTAATTTGAAACAATTCACTCCTAACCCAAGACAAAGTGAATAAATAATGAGATTCTAATTCATATTTCACACTCTAATTTCAGTATAAGTAAACAACATATTCTCACTCCCACTTTATACTCCCAATCTTAGGATTCCCACTCCTCAGAATTTCCAATCCAATCCGAGAAGTAAACGCTAACTTAAACTTAAAGACAACAAAGAGTACTTATTAGTTTGCTATTATTCTCAATTTCGGTTATAAATTTTAGAGACTACATTTTAGGGGTGTTCAGAATCCAATTCGATCTGCTCAATCCGTCTGATATGTAGAAATCTGATATGTGGATTGGTGGATTGGATTGGATTGAAAATTTGATAATCCACAATCGGTGGATTGGATATGGATTTACTTCTGTAAATCCGCAAAAATTCGTGAATCTGCAAAATAATAAAAAGTATTTATTTAATTAAAAAATAAAACTTGTAAATATGACATTAGTACTTACTAGTAAATAATACATTAAAATATAATTACATTAACACTATATTATATCTTATCTGATAATAATAAAAAATATAAAATAATTAAATAAACAAATATAGTTCCTAAATAGTTAATTTCCATGTACTGATCTAAACGAATAAGATTTTTTTTTCGTTTTGGTGTGTTATATTTTGAAACTTTAAATGTATTTTCTAGCTTTATTTAAACAATTTATTTATTTAAATCTTATTTAATTTTAAATTTGATCGATAGTAAAATTATTTTTATATTAATTTTTTTATTTAGTTAATTCGTGGATTGAACAGAATTAAAATTTTTCGATCCGCAAACCAATCCGTAAAATGGTGGATTGGTTATGGATTAGGTCAAATCTGCATCCAATCCGCAAATGTATGGATTGGATTTAGATTAAATTTCACCAATCTATGGATTGGATTGGATTGAAAATTTATAATCCGTAAGATCGTGGATCGGATATGGATTGATGTCCAATCCGTAAAATTCGATCCGCGAACACCCCTACTACATTTGATTAAAAAGTTGGACACGACTATATCTGAATTTTAAAGCAGTAACTTGAAGTATAAATTGGCTTTGGGATTAAAATTCACACATTGAATATATATATTAGTTTTCCAATTAGAAATATGTGACTTTAATAAAGTCAGGGATAAGTTAAAAGATAAAATAAATACAGACTCCAATACACTGTATTTTATCTTGTAATATATTGAAATTTACATTTTTTTGTCTTTTAATTAATCCTTGACTTTATTAAAGTTAATGATTCATAATTAGGAACACACTATATATATATCTATCTATCTATCTATCTATACACACACACACACACACACACAACACACACCACATATATGATCTAGTCAATGATATAATTCTCACCTTACAGTGAAAATACTGTCGCTACTCAATATATAAGTAGCAAACCTATGCATGGGTAAAATAGCAAATAATAAATTTCCATCCCCACTAGCTAATTAATCAGCAACTTATTGAAAATTGGCGTATATACAACATTGCTTGCGTCGCAAATAAATATATATGTCTGCAATAAAATTAATACTTGATCGTAGCTCAAGTTTGGCTGCGTATTGCCAGTTAAATATACGAGAGACAAACAATATTTCGGTTTGGTCATACAAATATTTGAGCATATCTTAACATTAACTAGTTTGCACTTGTAGCTCTAATTTTGCTCTTAATTTCTATGATTAATGTGCGGGTATCTCATTCAACATGTGCGATGATTTTATTAATCGAAGAGCTAGCACGTATAGCTAGATATATAAAGTTCTACTTGATTAATTTGTAAAAATAAATGGAAATTATATACATATACAGGAGAGAGCTGATTAACGATCAGTATGCCATCGATCAATTATACGTATATATATCTGGCTCCTCTTACTGAGCAAGCATTCCAATACTCATTTTAATTTTGATTATAATTTCAATTTATTTAGTGGATAATACATCTTATTACAGCAACAATTTGCTCCTGGGTTTATCGTCTCAAGTTCAATCTTCAAATTTCTTGGCCAAGGCAAAGACATAGCAAATAGTAAGGGCAGGACATTTCCTGCCCATGGTTCATTGCCGTTATTTGTTTTTGGCACTTTCACTTGACCATAAAAAGGCACCTACGCTCACAGCTTAAAAACTCAAATTATTTGTATGTCACTGGTGGTTGATGCCCTAATACTTGGAGAGGATTCAATTTAAATCCTTTTGCTGAGTTATTTCCTCTAATTAAACTCTCGACATCTTCGAGCGTATGATGGTACATAAGTGCAACCGAGCATTCTTAATAAAAACTAATTACTCATTAAATTTATGGAAAAATGCCAGAGTTGAGATATTTGCCATCTCCATGATAAGTCTATGTTGGTTCTATTTTCTTTTTTTCTTTTTTACCCTAAAATTGGATTTTCAATGCGGCAAGCTACATTACATAATGAGATACTACATAACTGTCTAATGTTTTTCGCTTCGCTTTTTATTATTTCGGTCCCTATAATTTTTTTCCTTCTTTGAATTACCCATTATGTCTCTTAAGTTAAAATTTTGTATTCAAATTTACTGTAAAAAATAAATAATAATTTTAACAGGTAAAATCCGTCACATCTTTTGACAAAACACATTAGATTAGACTATCAAAGTATATATGATAGTAATAAAAATAAGAAAAATGTGTTTTTTTTTTCTATGGTTATTTACTTGTTTT
>QWBT01000514.1:0-51721 GCA_004802465.1 Citrus hindsii
TTGTTGAAAGCAGCAACTGTGAAGGGTAAAGGTTGACCTTGAAGCCAAGCTGGCATGCCACCTAGCTACTGATTTGCTGCCAGCTGATGTGGGAATGAGTCGATTTATTGAGCTGGCAAAACTGTTATGCTGAAGAATATCAGCACATGAGCATGGAGAAGCTGAACCTTCTAGAAGCATAATATGATTGGTTCATGATTTTTATTCTCACAGATCATTTTTGTTTATTTCCATGTAATACCCATATACTAGCCGTCATTATTCTTTATCTTTATATAAACTAGAATGGCTCTGTATTTCATTCATTCAAGTCAGCTATAAGAAAAGAGGCCTGGTTATTACACTCTGCTTGCATTACTGAAAGCAATTTTTAAGAATTTAAGTTGGTATCAAAGCTAACTTTGAGCTATGGTAAGCAGCAGTGATAATGAAACAAATATAAATCCAACGCAGGTTGATTCAAGCGATCAACTAGATGACTTGAATCAAAATCAAAACCAGAACTTGTCACAAAATACTGAGCTGCAAAATCCAGGTCTTAATGTTAGAAACACAGCACAAATGAGTGCATCACCCACCCAGCACATCACTAGCAACACTTATGTTTTTACTACTCCGATCAAGCTAACTCAAAGCAACTTCATACTCTGGAAATCACAAGTGATTTTCAGTATTAGAGCAAATGAGCTTGAAGGGTTTATTTATGGTAGTCATGTCTGCCCTCCTAAAGTTTTTATGAACCCTGGACCTAATCGAACCACCATAACTACACATAATCATGAATATCATATTTAGAAGAAACATGACCATATCCTACTAAGTTGGCTACTATCATCACTAAGTGAAAGGGTTTTAGGCACTGTAGTAGATTGTTCTACCTCCTGTGAGGTATGGACAACTCTAGCTAACCAATTTAGTGCTAGAACAAGAGCAAGAATACTATAACTCAGAACTCAAATTCAAACCACTAAAAAGGGTTCATCAACCATTTATGAATATTACTCTAAAATGAAAACCTTATTGAATTCACTTAGAGATGCAGGGAACAATATGAGTGATGATGATTTCATTATGTGTGTGCTAGCTAGGTTGGGGCCAAATATGATTCAGTGGTTACTAACATCAACTCAATGCAGGAGAGTCCTTCACTCTCAGAAGTACATGGTATGTTGTTGAGCCAAGAGAACAGAACTGAACAAAACTTGAGCTCAGGAATTATTGAAGCAAACTATGCACAAATGAGGAATATGAGAAGAAGTTGGAACAACAATGAGAGAGCTACCCATCAACAACTGCCTGGAATAGTCTTTAGAAGCCCTGGAAACAATCCTACAAATAACCAGGTCAATCAGAATCCTCAAGACAAAGGAAAAGGAAAAGCAGTGGCTGATGACAATGGTTCAGATCCAAAAGGACCATGTCAAATCTGCTGGAAAATGGAGCATATAGCAGCTGAGTGTTGGCACAGATTCAAGAAAAACTATGTGCCACAACCAAACAGAAGGAGAGAGAACAAAGGGGTACGTATGTAGCTGCAGCTGAAGGTCAAAGTAGTGGAGCCTGGTATCTTGACAGTGGTGCCACCAATCACGTGATCAACACTCTTGGAAACATCACCATCAACTCTGAATACCAAAGTAATGATAAGTTAGCTATAGGTAATGGTGAAAGACTCTTGATCAGTCACATTGGTTACTCTGATTTGCACACATATGATCCACACAAGCACACAAGCACATTACCTTAAACAATATATTATATGTGCCTGACATAACCAATAACCTTATTAGCATCTCCAAATTACTACATGACAATGATATTGATGTTGAGTTTCAAAAATATGTTTGTTTATTAAGGACAAGAGACAAGTGAAAATTCTGGTGAAATGAGTGGCTAGAGATGGGCTATATGAGCTGCTGTGCTTACTTGCTAACTTGAGCAGGAACAAAATTCCTTATGCTGCTTTATTATCTGCTTCCTCAAAGTCAGAGTCAATAAACAACATTAGTTGTCCAGTGTCCACATTGTCTTTTAATTCAAGTAATGAGTCTGTCAAAGTTAGTGTCGAGTCAAGTGTAGCTGATAAGTCAAGTGGCAACAATTTACAAGCTGCAAAAAAATTGATTTGTGGCATTCCAGACTAGGACACCCCTAGTATATTAGTCTTGAAAAACATCTTGTTATCTTGTAATCAGCTCAAAATAAATAAAAATGATGTTCCTTCATTTTGCTGGCATGTCAGTATGGAAAGCAATCAAAACAACCATTCAAAAGCACTGAAACCAAAACTAAGCCTTAGAATTAATTCACACATACCTATGGGGACCGGCACCAATTCCTTCAACTCATGGACACCGATACTACATTTCTTTTGTTGATGACAAAGCAAAATACACATGGCTCTACCCTCTAGCAGCAAAGTCTCAAGCTCTGGACACTTTTATTACTTTCAAAAATCAAATTGAAAAACAATTAAACCTAACAATCAAAGCATTACAAACAGACATGGGAGGTGAATTAAAACCTTTGAACCATATTTGAAAAGAGAGGGAATAGTTCTAAGACATTCATGTCCTACTTGCATGAACAAAATGGCAAGGTTGAGGGAAAATACAGACACATTGTGGAGACTGGACTTGCCCTGCTGGCTCAAGCCAAAATGCCCTTAAAGTTTTGGCAAGAAGCCTTTAGTTATGCTACATTTATCATTAACAGACTTGCTTCACCTGTGCTAAAAAATAGGACACCATTTGAATAACTATACTCTCTCAAACCAGATTATACACAAGTTAAAGTCTTTGGCTGTGAATGTTTCCCATTTCTAAGACCATACAACAACATAAATTTGATTTCCACACCTTCAAATGCATCATATTGGGAATAAGCAATACTCACAAAGGATATGTCTGTATGAGTGACTCAGGTAGAATTTACATCTCAGTCAGTGTCAAATTCAATGAAAATTTCTTTCCTTTCAAAAACGATTCTAGCTTTAGCAAAAAAGTCAGTAAAGGAAAGTGATGAGGTTGCATTGTTTAAAAAGTTTCAAGTTGTGTCATTTTCAATTAATAGTCCCCATAACCTCACACAAGTAACAGCAGCTCACAGCCACTCTTAAAGCACTGGAAATAGAATGCAACCCAAGTCCAGTTCAGAATGAAATGCCATGTACTGACACTGACACAATCTCAACTAGTCATTCATCTCAAACACATTCCTCATTTTCATTCAATTCACAGTCCACCAAAAATCACAGAAATAAACAATCAGAACCTTCCCACACAAAAAAAATTTGCCTTCACACCCCATGATAATAAGGTCCAAGGCTAGCATTTTCAAACCAAAATTGTACCAGGTTTCGAGCAAAATACAACCCTTACTTTCCAAAAACACCTCAGATGCCTTAAAGGATCCAAAATGGAAAAGGCAATGGAGGATAAGTATTATGCGTTGATGAAGAATAAAACTTGGACCTTGATACCAAATAAAGAAACTACAAGCTGATTGGAAACAAGTGGGTATACAAAGTGAAGAAAATTCGGATGGCACTATTAATAATATAAGGCCAGGCTAGTTGCAAAGGGGTTCCTACAAACTCCAGGACTTGATTTCAATGAGACATTTAGCCCTGTTGTTAAAGCTGCAACTATCAGAATCATTCTAACCTTAGCTGTAAACAATGACTGGTTGCTTAGGCAAGTGGACATAAACAATGCTTTCTTAAATGGGGACTTGACAAAGACAGCATACATGCCACAGCCTGAGGGTTTTGAAGACAAAAACAGGCCAAACTACTTTTGCAAACTGAAAAAGACTTTGTATGGATTGAGACCAGCTTCTAAGGCATGGTTTGACAAACTGAAAGGTGCTTTGAGCTCTTGGGGATTTAAAAATTCCAGGAGTGATACATCTTTGTTTTTCAGAAGAGCAGAATAAAAAATAATTATTATGCTCATATATATAGATGATATCATAATCATTAGAAGTGACAACAAGGGTATTGAAGAAGTGGTAAAAGATTTGAATACAACTTTTGCCTTGAAAGATCTCGGAGACTTGAATTTCTTTCTTATGATACAAGTTCTCAGGAATCAAAACTCCATCTTACTTTCTCAAGCAAAATATGTTCAAGACTTGCTGGACAAAACAGAGATGACAGATTGCAAGGGAATAGAAACACCATTCAGCACCTCTGAGAAATTAAAGAAAGATGTTGAAATAGATTTCATGATCCCACACTCTATAGGAGTGTCATAGGAAGCTTGCAATATGCAGTACTGACTTAGGCCAGAGCTTGCTTTTTCAGTAAATAAGCTCAGTTATTTTATTTTAGATCCCAGGCACCCACATTGGGTGGCATGTAAGAGAGTGCTGAGGTATCTCAAGAACACAATGAATATGTGTCTGAGGTTTAAAAAATCTAAGTATTTGGATCTCATTGCCTACACAGATGCAGATTGGGCAACTGATCCAGACGAAATAAGATCTATAAGTGGATATTGTGTGTACTTGGGAGATAATCTAGTTGCTTGGAGCTCGAGAAAACAAGTCATAGTTGCAAGGTCCACCGCAGAATCAGAAATATAGAGCAATGGCTTTATGCAGCACTGAAATTACATGGATAAATTCTTTGCTTGGTGAGTTGATGATGGTTGAAAATGTACCAATTATTTGAGTGACAGCACCAGTGCAGTAGCTATAGCAGCAACCCAATGTATCACTCTAGAACAAAACATTTTGAGATAGATCTTCATTTTCTCAGAGATAAAGTGCAAAAGGAGAATTGGAGATAAATTATGTTGGCAGCAATGATCAAATTGTAAATGTGTTAACCAAGCCATTACCACACTACAAGTTCAGCTGCTTTAAGAACAAACTCAAAGTCATTGACAAGACCTTGAGTTTGAGAGAGGGTGTTGAAAGCAGCAACTATGAAGGGTCAAAGGTTGACCTTGAAGCCAAGCTGGCATGCCACCTAAGCTACTCTGATTTGCAGCCAGCTGATGTAGAAGATGAGTCGAATTTATTAAGCTGACAAAACTGTTATGATAAAGAATATCAGCACATGAGCATAGAGAAGTTGAACCTTCTAGAAGCATAATATGATTGGTTCATGATTGTTATTCTCACTGATCATTTTTATTTATTTCCATGTAATACCCCTATGCTAGCTATCATTATTTCTTTGTTTCTATATAAACCAGAATGGCTTTTTATTTCAATTCATTCAAGTCAGCAATAAGAAAAGAGGCTTGGTTATTACACTCTGCTTGCATTACTGAAAGCAATTCTTAAGAATTTAAGTCTACTAACAGATTAAAACATTAATTGCCACTAAAAAATACATGATAGATAATAAAAATTAATGTTTCTTTCTTTTCTTTTTGGTTAAGATAAGATAAATATAAATGCTGCAGTTATAAAATTCAGTGTTGTAGAGCATCGAAATGTAGCACATGCATTTATGCTGGATTAGCTTATGACAAGGTGTCCACATAATAAAAAATGAGGAAATATGGAGGATAAATCTATAATACAAAGCACGACATAAACAAGAGTTACTCACTCTGTATCCACTGATGAATCAAATCCATCATTTGCCCTCTGCAAAATGTACGGTCGGATCATAAATTGCCAAGTCGCATACTCTCCATATCATAAATCTTCTACTAATCCATCTGAGTTTAAAGCTAAGTGTAGACAATGTATCAGCCTCTAGAAACACACTAAGCTTCAATTACTTTCAAAAACTCTGCAGAACCGATAGCCACAGATGCTGTTCCATCCCCAGCTTCCATATTTTGAAGCTCAGCCAACTCCACAAGTACCTGCCACCTCATAAAAGAAAAAAACAACCACGAGGAACGAGTGAAGGGATAAAGAACCAAAGCAAACCACACACACCCGCACAAAACTATTCTAAGAGAGAAACATGTAACTACTAATATCTACCTTGGCAGCTGAATGCTCACTTCTAACATATTGAGAATCGTAGCACCGTCATTAGTTATTGTTGCTTCACCAAATCATCAACAAGCAACTGCAATATAATCAACTCACTCACTAAGCTCGAATAATAAGCAACTCACAGTTCATGTGTTTCTATAAATTATGCAATTTCTAATGAAAATTACCCTGTCGAGTCCAACAGGACGGAGTAATGATTGAAAATGTTAGCAAACTATTTTACACGCCGCCACTATACAAGAAAATGAATGAACGATATTTTATGAAGCATTTTTTTGGCAAAACATTGCTCAAATCAATAGAGAGAGAAGGGGAGTAACGTTTTGAGTGCAAACATCTTGACGGGATTGGCAATATTAAGTCTCCATTAGGGGTTTCGAACTACTGAGCAACAATAACCATGCCTCTAGAAAATTAGAATAACTAAAATGATAAAAGAAACTAAAAGTTGACAGAATACTTGACAAAAAAAAATAATGCATGGTCAATGATAAAAATAACAAAAATAATATTGTACTCAGAATTGCGTCATTTCAACTGTCAATGGATCAGAGGTGTGAAGACCAAGTTTACAGGGCTGAATCCACCAATGGCATTTTTTCAATAAAGTTTGCATATCACGCAATTTCTAATTATAGTCAGGGCATGGTGGATCATGTCCGGAGATTAGCTGGAGTTGGCAAGGTCCACACTGTATTCGCCTATTTATCTGGCTCGTGTTACATGATCGTTTAAAGACCAAGGCTGAGCTTATGAGGAGGTATAATTCAACAGGGAGTGTTTGTGATCGTTGTGGTGAGAGTCTTGAAAGTGCACTATATGTGCTCCGCGATTGCATGGTGGCCAAAGAGTTTGGAACCGTGTCATCCCCACGCCTTACCGACAAGTTTCTACTATCCAATCTTAGGGAGTGGATGAGTAAGAATTTAAAGAACAATTGGCCTTTTAAGAAGGCGGTGAACTGGAGGTGTTTCTTTGAGATGCTATCTCGAGGACTCTGGTTTTGGCGTAATCAACTTCTATTTAATCACTATTCTTTGGATAATGAGTACATGGTCAATGATATTTTTTATGAGGGCTGAGGAAATTCAGCAGGTAAATGATTCACCATTGCATTTGGGAGTTTGCAAATTGGAGAGACGGATCGCATGGAGTTCCTTCACTTGGCCTTGGTGCAAACTTAACACAGATGGTGCTGCTAAGTGGTCTGGCGAATCTAGTGAAGAAACGTGTTTTCATTTATTAAAATAAAACATTATACACTGAGAGTTATTTATAGATGCAGATGCTATATTTTTTTAAAGATTACTATGTGAATACGAAGGAAATGTGTCAATCCGTTCGGCGCGGATCGTGTTTTGACAAGTGCAGATTATCCCTTTGACAAGTGCGGATCTCATATGTGGGTTAGCGATACCTCTATTTGACGCTGGGGAAGAATTCTTCTAATTGACTTGTGGTAGGAACATCCTCTACAGACGATTGGTTAGGTATTTCTTCATGTGATCTATTCTCGATTGCAGTTGTGTCTGAGTTATTGTGCTCCCAAATGTGTCTTCACTTATCTCATCTGCTTTGTACTTTATAGTGTAGATCCATCGGCAACCCACTGGTTTCTTCCTAATGGAAATAAACTAGTTCCCATGTTTGATTTTTCTGAAGAGATCTCATTTCGTCATTCATAGCCAATTTCCACTTTGAGTCTTTAAGGCTTCCTACACACTGTTAGGAATATATACAGTAGATAATTGATTCACAATGACTGATTTGATTCTGACAAGCGATGGTTAGACACAAAATGACTCATAGGGTATTTGACTCTACTAGAGAGGTTAGGCTCATATGTGGGTTTAGCGATACCTCTATTTGACGCTGGGGAAGAATTCTTCTAATTGGACTTGTGGTAGGAACATCCTCTACAGACGATTGGTTAGGTATTTCTTCATGTGACCCATTCTCGATTGCAGTTGTGTCTGAGTTGTTTGTGCTCCCCAAATGTGTCTTCACTTATCTCATCTGCTTTGTACTTTATAGTGTAGATCCATCGGCAACCCACTGGTTTTCTTTCCTGATGGAAATAAACTAGTTCCCATGTTTGATTTTTCTGAAGAGATCTCATTTCGTCATTCATAGCCACTTTCCACTTTGAGTCTTTTAAGGCTTCCTGCACACTGTTAGGAATATATACAGTAGATAATTGATTCACAAATAACTGATTTGATTCTGACAAGCGATGGTTAGACACAAAATGACTCATAGGGTATTTGACTCTACTAGAGAGGTTAGGCTCATATGTGGGTTTGGCGATACCTCTATTTTGACGCTGGGGAAGAATTCTTCTAATTGGACTTGTGGTAGGAACATCCTCTACAGACGATTGGTTAGGTATTTCTTCATGTGACCCATTCTCGATTGCAGTTGTGTCTGAGTTATTGTGCTCCCCAAATGTGTCTTCATTTATCTCAGCTTGAGAATCATCACCATTTTCTTTTCCAGTATCTTGAAGGTTTACTACCTCAATGGAATATTGCCCTTCTTCAGGTGGAAGATATGTAAGAGTATGAATTTCCTCTTCATTATACTCCCCCTGAAATTCAGGCTCTGACAAGTAGTACATGATATCTTCATGAAAGACGACATCCATGGTGATGTATATTTTTCTTGATGGTGGATGATGGCATCGGTATCCCTTTTGATGTAAGGCATACCCTACAAACACACAACGTAGTGCTCGAGGAGATAATTTGTCTTGTTACGGCAAATGAACGAAGGCAACACAGCCAAACACATGTGGGGGTAAATTCGGCACATTTGGTGACATAATTGCATCATTCAGAACCTGGAAAGGAGTTTGGAATCCAAGGGAGCTTGAAGGTGTTCGATTGATTAAGTATGCTGCGGACGCTAGTGCTTCTCCCCAATAAGATAGTGGCATGTAGGCTTGGATTAGTGATGCTCGAACAACTTCTAGTAAATGTCTGTTTTTTCGTTCAGCAACGCCATTTTGTTGGGGTGTCCCCACACAAATGGTTTGATGGATAGTTCCTTGTGATTTCAGAAACTGTTGAATTGCTGTGCTTATATACTCGCCTCCATTATCAGTATGCAGAACTCGAATTTGTGTATGAAATTGAGTCGTCACCATCTTATGAAATTTTTGAAATAAAGAGTTTACTTCGTCTTTCGATTTCATCAGAAAAATCCATATTATTATGCTACAATCATCAATAAATGTAACAAACCAACGAGCACCTCCAATTGTAGAAACTTTAGATAGCCCCCATACATCAGAATGTACTACCATGAAAGGAACTAGATCCTTATTTAAGGACAATGAAAAAGTAGTTTGATGGCTTTTTGAAAGTTCACAAACATCACATTTAAAGTTACAAGCATCAAATTTCAGAAACAAACTAGGAAATAATTTTTTTAAGTAACCAAATGACACATGCCCTAAACGTCTATGCCATAACCAAATTTCTTATTTTCCTTTTTTTATGGAACTATCTGCGACTAGTACGGGACTTAGCTTTCTAGTGTTTATTGATGACATCTCCAAGTAGTACAAGTTGCCTCGTCTAATACCATAACCAATCGTTTGCTTCGTTTGGATGTCCTTAAACACACAATGATCAGGCCAAAAAATTACAACACGTGATAAGTAAGTGGTTAATTGAGACACATATAAAATATTATAATCTAAAGATGGAACAATTAACAGAGAGTCTAAATTTAATTCATCTGTGAGTCGTAAAGATCCTTCCCCAATAACTGAGGTTGTGGTTCCATTTGCAGTGGAAATATGTTTTTGTGAAGATGGTTTCAATTGAGAAACTTGTCGAGAATCAAAAGTCATATGATTAATTGCCCCAGAATTAATTATCCATACTATTAATAACAGGTGTAAGAGTTTTAAGGGCCTTACCTGGACTGAAAGAGGCTGCGATTTGCTCTGAAGATTCTTTTCTAAGATCTGTAGTGGATGTGGATTCAGCTACTGCAGTTTTTGATCCCTGCTTGGTGTTCTTCTTTCGAGTATCCCACAAGTCAGGAAATCCAATGATTTCAAAATATTGTTCTTTTGTATGACCCTTCTTCCTACAATGAGTGCAATGGAGTGATGACTTGTCAACAAGCTTCCTTTGAGGCTGTTGTCGTGCTATCATAGCAGACGTTTCTGAGTCGACCTTCTTGTTTAGTTTGCTTTGCCGTACATCTTCTCTCCGAATCAGAGAATAACATTCTTCTAAGTCTGGGATAATATCTTTTCGTAGAATTTCTCCACGAACTTGGTGAAATTCTTCATCTAGCCCAGCAAGAAAAATGTGCACTCTCAATATTTCAACAAACCTTCTGTATATTACAACATCTTCTGGATCCTTCATGACCACTTTATCTCGATGATCAAGTTCTCGAAATATTTCGATCAATTCTCCGTAGAATTTAGAGAGTGGTTGTCCATTTTGCTTGGTAGAGAACGTCTTTTGGTTTAGAGTGAAAACTTGTAATTCATCACTTCCATCATAGAAGGCTTTTGATAATGCATCCCAAATTTCGTAGGCTGTAAGAATTCGTAAATATCGCTTCATGATCTCTGGAGACATGGATATGAGTAACCATCTTTTTACTTTTTGGTTCTCACTATACCATTTCTCATATTCTTTTGAAGATTCCTCAGATGGCTTTGTGTTGCTACGAATATATGAGAGTTTTTCTCTTTTTGCGAGATGCATCTCCATTATTTGAGACCAAACATCGTAGTTTGTCTCAGTGAGGATAATTCCAGCATTAAATACTCCATCAGATTGAACAGATTGAATGACAACAGGAGCAGATTCAGTTGGAGTTTTCTCTATTTTTTGTTGTTTTTTTTCTCTTTTTTTTCCTTTTCTTCTTTTTTTTTTTGGCGCCTATGTTGACATAAGGAAAAATGACCTTTTTAGATCAAAGAATGACAAGTCGTTTGGCCTCTGCTTGATGAAACGATATGTCGGTTCTGATGGAATAGAAACGACATGTCGTTTTAAGACTGCTACACTTTTGGAGATTAAACGTCACGTCGTTTTATCTCTAATTTTCAAATGACATGTCGGTTTTAATGTAATAAAAAATGACACGTCGTTTTAATACTGCTGAACTCTGGAGATAAAAATGACATGTCGGTTGATGTCTTCTTCAACCTCTCGAGCGCGTGAGAGCCCGTGAATGATGACAGAGGCGCGTGGTTGACTGGTCGTGGCTTCGGGTGGCGCGTGGGAGCGCGTGCAAATGTGTTTAAATGCGAAATTTTTACAGTTTTCTTACTGGAAACTGAGAAATTTGATGGTATTCTTGGTTTTTGAGGAACACACTCTTGGAAAAATTGATGGGATTGTTGATAAATTTGTAAACTTAAGTTTTTTACGTATGGGTGGCTTGTTTCTTGATCGGCATGGATTTCTGTAATGGTATGAATGGGTTTAAGGAAGAAAATGGTGGGAAAAATGGTTGTGGGAGGAATTTGGTTTCCTCTGTTTTTGTTACAAACAGAGCATCGAAACTTGAAGAAACATGAGCGTATTCATGGCTCTGATACCATGAAGAAACGTGTTTTCATTTCTTAAAATAAAACATTATACACTGAGAGTTATTTATAGATGCAGATGCTACATTTTTTCAAAGATTACATATGTGAATACGGAAGGAAATGTGTCAATCCATTCGGCGCGGATCGTGTCTTTGACAAGTGCAAATTATCTCTTTGACAAGTGCGGATTATATCTTTGAAAACTTTCTCCAATGCCATTTTATTCAACATCTAGTGCTGGTGGTTTTATTCGTGATAGTAATGGGAAGTGGATTGTTGGCTTTGGCATGCGCTCTTGCTCTGTTACAGTGACTGAGCTTTGGGGATTATATCAAGGCTTGACTCTTGAGCATTGCTTGGCAAAGGGGATTCCGTTGGTTGAAAGTTGAGGTGGATTGTTTATGTGTTACTCGGTTGCTAATCCATTGGTTTCGGCTAATGAATACACCCCGTTAGTTAAATCTATCAAGGAACTCTTGAAGCGAGGCTGGTTAACATCACCATCAATCATTTGTATAGTGAAACGAGTTTTGCCGCAGATTTCTCAGCTAATTATGCCCTGCCTCTCCCATAGGCTGTCACCATTTCAATGTTCTCCCTACTGATTTGCTCCATTTCCTCAAGCATAAGCATGAAATGTATGGGGTTGCCTATTCCCACCTTGTCCTTCTTTAGCTATTGTTAAGAACCCCGTTGTACCAAAAATAATAATAGTACTACATCCGAAATAATTTTTTGTATTAATTAATTATTTTTCTATTAATAAGATAAATCGTTTTGGGTGTACTTTTGTTTTTTTTCATCTAATTACCACTTCTTCTGGAAACACAAGTAATAAATAACCAGCACCAATATTCTCACAAAGCTAAGCACAAAGCTTTGCACAAAACGGTTTGTTTTGTGCAAAGTATAAAAGCCATTTACACTTGCAAGCAGCAACACCACACACGCACAGAACAAAGAGTGCAGCAACGTTTCTCCCGTCTCTCTCTCTCTCTCTCTCATTCTCCTTCTTTTATCCCCCACCACACCGCAGTGCAGCAACCATACTAATGCTCATGATGTTACGAATGATACAAAGCTTCCCATTCAGAGGAACAATTGCTGCAGCCCTTGGCAATCATAAGCAATTTTGAAGAACCCAATCAAACCAAACTAAGAAGGTCCCTCATGTAAGAACAATATTCAAGCAACCATAAGCAAAGCAATCAACATTAATCACCAAATTAATATATGCTCTGTAAAATAATTTGAAGACCACAATATCCTTAACAAGAACAATAACCATTCAAAATCTATGAGACCTCAAAAACATATTAATTCATCTTTAACAATTAAGCATTCTGCATATTTAATTACAAATTAATCTTTAAGCAATTAAGCCGATTGTGTTGGGGGTTAGAGAGCGATGCAGCTGAGATCGACAGAATGAAGACAACGGAGCCGAGAGAGTGAGGAAGATCGGAGCAGAAAGAGTGAAGGAGACCGGAGCCGAGAGAGTGAGGGAGATCGGAGCCCAGGGAGCCAGCTAGATGCTTCAAGTGAGAGACGAGAGAGCTGTCACTGTTGCTGCGTCGTGAGGGAGAACGGAGCTGATATCGAGCTTGTGTGCACACGAGAGAGAGAGAAAGATGTTGCTGTGTGGTGGGGGAGAAAAGAGGGAGACGGGAGAGAGAGATGGGAGGAACGTTGCTGCAGGATTTGTTGCATGCATGTGTGGTGTTGTTGCTTGCACGTGTGAATGGCTTTTATACTTTGCTCAAAACGAACCGTTTTGTGCAAAGCTTTGTGCTGAGCTTTGTGAGACCATCATTTTCCAATAAATAATAGATTTTACCATGCTAAAGCACAATTTTATTAGTAACGTCAACGGTAATAGCGGTCAGAGGGTAATAGTATTTTAGAGAGAAAATGATTCTTAACCCAAACTATTAAGAGAAAACAATCGTTTTACTAGAGTACCCTTATTGACTTTGATTGTGCAAGCCCTTCTGTTTGTCTCGTAAGATTTTATTTGACTTTTTTATTTTTTTGGTTTGTCTCGTAAATTAGTTAGATACAAATTCTCATATCATTTTTGTTAACAAACTAGATTATGGGAGGATCTTTTTTATTAAAAAAATATTATGTAATTTTTTTTCAAGAAATTGATCACGAGGGATGTAAAAAATTTAGCCCAAAATATAGATCATTTTAATATGGGGGAAAAACACTCTTAAAATTATTTTAAGTTGGTTATGTATAACCTTTTATTGTACAATTGTCCTTATAAAGAATGCAGTTAGGACTCAGTCACTATAGGTTAAGGGCGCAATTGCCATCTTGTATGGCCATTTTCTGAATCCAACTGATTTATTTATATCTAAACAAATCATGGGGTCTCGGTGGCTTTTTTCCCTTTAGTAAAGTAAGTTGTTCCGGCCGATCAAGGAGAAATCATGAAGATTTTATTTCCGAGGATTAGTAGAGAGAATATTAGAAGATTTTGAAGAAAGAGTGATGCTATTAGCACTTCTCCAAACTCCTTATAAAATCCCTTTTATTTGTGTTTACAATTCTAACCCTAATGTTGAATGACACCCCTTCTTTCCCTACTAGGGTTTACTGGTTTTCAATTTTCATGCACAGTAAAAATACAGCTATTGCCTGTTGCATATGTCCAAATAAATTGACAAATAAAAATTTCAAGATCCACATCAAGTTAGATAAAATAAATAACTAGAAGTGTTCGCACTAAAATTTCACACGTTGACGTGGTTGGGTGCAATGAGGTAAGACCTTAATGACGTCTTTGTACTAAATAGGTTTTTGACCAATAGGAATCAACATTTTTTTTAGCCTTATTAGTTTACTTACTCTCTTACTTCAAGCACAAAACAAGCAAATTAGGGGATTAACTGTTGTGCCCTATTTTACCGATCACATGCATCGGGTAGGTAAACCTAATATGACAATAATTAAGATATTATTCCCCAACTAAAACTAGGAGTAATTGATGCACATGTCATCCTTTTGAAATATTCAAATGCAACACTAGTTCAATGAGGTCTCCTTATAAAAGGACCTCTCAATCATAAGGTAAGTATTTTGGTTTGGAGACACTCAAAACAAAAGTCGGGAACTGTCTCTCTCTTTCTCAAAGCTGTTATTGATGTAATTTTCAATCTCTAACTTAACTATTGGAGGTTTTTGCTGGCAACAACACTCGCACCGTTAAGATTTTCTTATTTTTCAGATGAGGAGTATTGGTCTAAAGATCAAAACCTTTTTAGTACAAACACATCATCAAAGTTTGAACTCATCACACCCAATCACGTTAACATGCGAAATTTTGGTGTCAACAAAAAGAATAGAGAAAAATTCCATCAATGAGAAATAAACATTTCATTTGAAGAAATTATAAAAAGGACTTTAAAATATTATGTTTGAATTCAAATTTGTTATTAAAGAACTCATTTTTAATGAATTGCCTCAAAGTTTTTTTTTTTTTTTGGAACAAGTGAATTTTGATCTTTGAAAAGAAATGAATTAATGGGTATCTTTTTTTAAGGATGAATTAATGGGTATCTTATATTCAAATAGTAGGCATTTTTGTCACAAAATAGAAAGATAATTAAGTTAAAATGGGGAAATTTAAAGTTACATCTCATTCCATCCTTTTTGTTAATCAAATTTACGAAGATTGGTTATAATTTTGGTGTCAGCATCTGCAGAAAGACAGGTTTTTTTTCCTCCCAATTTTATCATTTTATAAGAAATAAAATTGGAGGGTAATTATGGAACAAAGAGGGGTATTTTCAGAAGTGATATAATTTTTCATTTTTGATTGCGTGTAATTTAAAAGGGTTTTGAAAGGACTTTGA
This sequence comes from Citrus hindsii, assembly GCA_004802465.1. Lineage (NCBI taxonomy): Eukaryota > Viridiplantae > Streptophyta > Magnoliopsida > Sapindales > Rutaceae > Citrus > Citrus hindsii. The sequence continues at coordinate 15,397 of QWBT01000514.1, forward strand.
TACTTCCACTCTTTAAGAAAATCTTGTTTTTTTCTATTGGGTTCCACATACCTTACAAATGTGGCCTAAGATATTATTTATTTATATATGGGCATAAATTAAATCCCCAGCCCAACTATATTGTATTTACAATTATTCTTTTACTGGTAGTAAAAGAATTACACTTGGTACGTGTCCTGTTTATTTTGGCCCACGTCTCAAACAAAATTTTAGTTGTCTAACCGTGCCTCCCTAGTCCCTACATCATGGAGCAGTATATTCCATCTTCATGCATAACAGATGGGGTCCTCGACTCCTTCTGTAAGAAATTAGGGCTTCTCATTTTCATATTCAGACCTCATTTTCTTGAAATCAAGGGCACCAGCGCCGCGCATTGAGTTGGCAGAACCAAGCGAAAGCTTGGCCTTCGTCGTCGTCGTCGTGTTCTTCTCCACATTCTTGCAAAATGGTATTGGCATATACCATAATTTGCAATTCTTCTGCTTCGCCACCTCTCTTGTTTCTGTTATATTGTCATCAGATGCTCCCACTTGGTAATTTAGCACCAGCAATGAAAGAATTGTCAAGATCATTAGCCTTGATGTGAACTTGGAGACGGCAGCCATTATTAATTCTATTCAAATATATATTCAACTCAACTCTTATTAATATATTTTTTTTTTGGGGCAATTAGTTTTTTTATTCTGACTTCAGGGCTTTATATAGATTTTTTGAATGGCATTCTAACTTAACACTTGGATTTCAATTTGGAAGTCTTGACCTTTTCTGTTTTGGGTTAATTTGGGATTATACCTTGATAATAAGATTGTGTGGTATGAGCTTCTACCTTAAATCTTTTGTGTGGCTTTGAGTGATTATTTCCTAATAATAAGAGATTTTTTAGGGACCTTTATAGGGTCAAGAATGAAGAAAAATTAACCTCTAAATTCTTAACCGGTGAGGATGTATTTACTGATTAGCACTTCCTTGCATTATATATGAATCAAGAATTGCATTATACATAAATCAAGAAAATGATTACATATAAGCATATATTATCTAATTTAATTAGTGATTTTTTTTTTGGTTTTAGCTTAATCATTTTTCCTTTATAACTAACTGTAAAGAGAAAATAAGATGTAATTATTTTATAAATAAAAAATAAAAAATGTAAATAGCCTACATTTTACAGATTACCTTAAAATGTAATATTATTATTATTATTATAATGAAAGAGTTACAAACTTTTGTACAAATTGACATGACATGATTAAATTGCTTGGATTATATATCTTTTGATGCACATAATTTTTTTGTTTTATATTTTCATCCAATTAATCAATTTTTTTTAGTATATTAAACCATATGTTATCCGAAAACCAATTAATCAATTTATGCCACATCAGCATATCATTTTGCACAAAAATTAATGGCTTTATTATCACTCATATTATTAAGTCATGAAGATATGAAAACAAGCATGACAGTCTTGACAATCACTATCGTAGCTTTAGATATTGGTGATCCAAAGATGTTGCTTCTATAAGAGACTGATACAATGTTTTAATGAATAATGATGATTTTTATATTTATAATGATGTTATCATAGCTAACGATAATTCATTTAAATTTATTGTATTTTTCTATATTTGTCTTTTTATATATGTATTGTTAAAAAAAAAAGGAGGATTATTTATCAGGCAGGGAATAGAGAAATGGGAATCTCTATTTTCACTCTATTAAATTAGTGGGAAATTTTAATTAAAATAGTAAATGCAGTAAAGGATGGGGAAGACCTCTATCCATTATCATGTCCCTAATGTGGTATGTCATAATATGAAATTTGGAATCCGATGGATATTGCGCTAAGTAAAATATAAAGTTGTCATATCCCTAATGGATATAAAATTTAAGCTCTAGATGATCTTTAATGGAAGTTCAAGTGTGTTGAGTGCTGAAGAGTGTATATTTATAAAAGGTAAAATCATCATTTTATATTTTAAGTCTTACTAACATTTATACTTTTATGTATTTAAGTCCCTTGAACTTTAATTGTATGTATTTTTTATAATTTGAGTATTTTAGGGATATTTTAGTCATTTCATGATTAAGAGAAATTGGACAGTAGAATAGATAGCATTTTTGAGCTCATAATAACTAAAAACCTTGAGAAGGGGATAAAAGGTAAAATTACAGTTTTAGGATATATGCTAATTTTAGTTGGGGCCAGCTAACGTGGCATTGACTGATGATGTAACAGCATCCTATTTAACCTATATACATGTTTACTGTTGACTGATGATGTCGCGACATATTATTCCACCGAAAACGTGCGCATGTTACATGCAATACACTGAATCAAAGCTTATTGAGTTTTGTGTTGTTAAATGACGTGGCAGTATATTATTAGACTGAAAAATGCATGTATGTTACAATACAATACACCAAATCATAGCCTTGATGACGTGTTCCATCTAATTAGAGCTTGCTATATGGCTTAATCATGTGCGTTCGAATTGTTTTCATCTGATGACTATGATTTGTTAGCATACATGTATCCATAATGTTGATTTTGATGATAACAAACAAGATTAAGAATGATTAAGTTTTTAAAAGCTCAAATTTTTTTAAATAAATCATTATTTTCCTAATATAAAGGTTTTATACTTAATGGAAAAATGATTTTATGAAATTGGTTGTTTTCAATTAATGGTTTAAATTGAAAAAGTTTTGAAACTCTGGAAATGGACTTATTTGTAAAGTTTTATGACAATTTGGGCCATAGTATAATTATAGTATAATTTCACTGTAGCGATCACTGTAGCAAACGGCTAACCAATAATTTCCAAAAAGCATGTTCTGCAAAGTATTGTTAAAATAATGATTCTGGAACATAACGATGAACCGTTTACTGAAAACAGTTAACCGATTATTTCCAGATTCCTAACCTTGAACCGTTTAGTAAGAACGGTTAAACCAAATTTATTTTGCAGGTCTCTGGAAATTAACGGCGAAAGGGTAATCCTAAACGGCAAACCGTTTATTTGAAAATTGGCCCAACGGTAACTTTGACCGGCCTAAACGGTTAACCGTTAATGGTTAACGGCGAAGCGTTTTCGAGCAGACAGTCTATAACGGCTAGTTTTTCAGCTCCAACTATAAATAAGCTCATCCAATTCAAACAAGAGGAATTCTAACGATCATCATTGAGCAAAATATTGAGAATACAATTTTCATTGAGCTTTAAATCCTTGTATTCATCTTATTCATTCCCACATTGAGCTTTCATTTGTGATCAAACACATTGTGTGAGAGAAATTCATTTGTAATCCTTTTTTTAAAATCAAGTTAAAAGATTGTAAGTGTTGTGATACACTTGGGTTAAGAGATTGGGGATAATCTCTTGTTGTGAAGGTCTATTGACACCTTAGAAGTCAATTGTAAGCATTTGAAGCCTTGGAGGCTTGCTTAGTGAAATCCTCAAGCGCGGTGAGCTTGGAGGCGTGGACGTAGGCGGAGATTGCCGAACCACGTAAAAATCATTGTGTTTGCTCTCTCTTCCCTTATCTTTTTATATTGTGATTGATTTAATTGTTATTGCTTTAAATTCGTTTTAGATTTGCATGATATTTTGTTTTAGAATTGAATAATTTTTAAAATCCCAATTCACCCCCTCTTGGGTTGCATAACTAGAATTTCATTTGGTATCAGAGCAAGGTGCTCTTGTGTAGACTTAACCGTCTAGAGTTAAAGATCCATGGCAACCCATAATGACTCAACCTTTAGAGAAGGACAGTCCACAATTAGACCACCGTTCTTTGATGGTAATGACTACCCATATTGGAAAACGAGAATGAGAATTTATTTACAAGCACTAGATTATGAAATTTGGGAAGTTGTTTGTGATGGTCTATTTATGCCTTTGACTAAAAATGAAGTCGGGGAAGATATTCCAAAACTATCACGGGAATTGAATGAATTGGATGAATTGAAAAAGAGAAAAGCTTCTCTAAATTTCAGAAGGATAGGAAAATTCAAATTGAACTGAGGAAACAACTGAGGTCTGAGTAATTGGAAAAAGGTTCTATTGGCAGGATCGAGTTGTGAACAGCTGCCCAAAAGGAAAACTGTGAAGTTCCCTCGTAGTCTAGTCTATCCCTGAACCAGTAGCTGCTGTGTCACGCAAGAATGCTTGTCTTATTTCCCTCTCAGTTTACCACTTTTCTTTGTTTGGTTCCCTTATTGCAGAGACTTAGTAATTTCAGACACCATCATAATAACTTAAATATGATGAATATGTGGAATCTATTCAACCAGAAGAGTATCTACTTTGAGCACTTGCATAAGCTGCGGGCTCTTCAGATGACTCAGTTTGCTTTATTAACTTTCCTTATGGTGGACAAGGAGTAAAATCAATTTTGGCACAAACTTGAAGTTGTTTATGAAGGCACGAATCAAGTGAAAGAGTCCAAAATTAGTAGGTACACTCGACAATATAAATTATTCCAAATGGAACAAAATGAGAGTGTGTATTCTATGTATACTAGATTTACGGACATAGTGAACACTCTAGGAGCCCTAGAAAAGACCTTTTCAAATAGCGAGAAAGTTAAGAAAATCATTAGGTCGCTACCTAAGGAATGGAGACCAAAAAGGACTGCCATTGAGGAAGCCAAAGATTTAAATATTTTATCTATTGATGATTTAATTGGTTCTCTTATTTCTTATGAGGAAGACTTGGCAGCCGAAAGAGGCAATGAGGAGAAGAAGAAAAGCATTGCTCTCAAAGCCTCAAAATATGAGAGTGATGAGGAAAGCGAGCTGGATGAGGAGGAGATGGATATGCTGGCTAGGAGGTTTAGAAAACTTTTTAAGAAATCAGGTGAGCGAAGAAAATTTAGAGACCTCAAGAACCGAAAGGAGAAGAATGAAGTAATCAAATGTTATGAGTGCAAGAAGGCTGGCCATATAAGAACAGAATGCCCTATTCTCAACAAGTTCAAGAAAAAAGCAATGGTAACCACATGAGATGATAGCGATGAGGAAACAAGTGATAATGAAGAGCATCAAGAAATGACAAATCTAACTCTCATGGCAATTGGAGATGAATCGGATGATGAACTTGATGAGGTAAATGATCTTCCTACTTATGATGAATTACATGATGCGTTTAAAGAATTGTATGATGAGTGGATGAAAATTGGTAAAAAGAATGCATGTCTTAAAAAGAAAATGGTAGAGCTCACAAATGAAAATGAATCTCTAAGTACAAAGATTATATGCCTAGAACTAGAGAATAAAACATTGCATGATAAAGTTGCATTATCAAATGAGAAATGTAGCACTTCGCACAAGCATCTAGAATCACATGTAGATGACTTGAAAAATGAAAAAGATGCCCTGCAAAAATGCAATGTTTCATTAAATGAAAAGATCAAAGAATTGGAATTAGATAATGAAATGTTAAATGATAGGATTGCATCATTTAAATGTAAACAAAGTACTTCATATGAGCATGAGAAATCACATGTTGATGAATTAATGAAAGAAAATGAAGTGCTTAAGAAGAAGAGCAATGAGTTAAATGAGATTGTCTTAAAATTTACAAATGGACAAAAGATGTTAGATAACTTGCTTAATTCACAAAAAAGTGTGTTTGACAAAGGAGGTATTGGCCATAAGCCTAATTTGAAACAAAAGTATTATAAGAACTACTTTGTGAAGAATACCTCCATTAATGATCAAATTGTATGTCATTATTGCAATCAAAATGGTCATATGAGTTTTAGATGTCCAGTTAAGAAAAATATATATTATAGAGTAAAATGTATTTGGGTTCTAAAAGGAACAAAATCTAACACTCAAGGATCCAAGAGTATTTGGGTACCAAAGGGCACAACGTGAATGTTTTCTTTGTAGGTACCACTATTAAGGAATGGTGAAGAGTTCCTTGATGAAAGCTTATAAGGATAATCACTTGATCATTGTCTAAGCAAAAATTATGGAACAAGATGATTTAATTGTTTTGGTAACAATTATTGCCTTATTGATTATAAGTGATAGTCTTTTAATCTTAGTAAGTATTTCATATCTTATCATAACATTAAATGCATTAACATAATGTGGATAAGCTTATCTTGCCTATTTATTATGTTGAGTGGATCATGATAAATGGATAATAGCTTGATTTTGCGAAAATATGCTTGTATGTTTACATGATGGAATTATCATTGTGTATAACATTGAGTGATTTATCATGATGCCTTTGTTTGATTTTGATGATTGTATGGTCTTTGATTTCATCTTCTTAATTGTCTATCATCATTGTCCATCTCTTATGTATGTGTGAATTCATATGCCATTAATTGTGTTATATCATTTATAAAATTCCCACAAATGACTTATTGCACTTATGAATTTGATCACTTGTTCTTTACTTATAATGATGGCTTCTCTTAATAGCTATGTTGATTTTGATGATCTTATATTGTCATTATGTACTTATGTTTTACTTAAGTTTTAATGATAAAAAATGTGCATTGATGATTACATTGTATTTGATGAAGCTTTGATCTTATGCAATCTATGATTAGTGAATGAATGCAATTTTTGTACTTTATCGATGTATTGTTGAATATGCCTTACTTGTTTTAAATGATATCGAAAAAGGGAAAAATACATATACTTCGAGAATTTTAAGCATATAAAATTTTTAAAGTTATATTGAAATGTCACATTAGATCTTTGATGAGTTTAGTTGTCTTGATTTATAAAATGTGATTGGTAATTATGGAGCTTGGATAGTTGATAATATGCATGCCAATTTGGTAAATAAATCAAAACCTCTTTGTGAAGAGCAATTTTCAAAAATTCGGCATAAACTTGGGATGATTTGATTTCTTGATGATTTTGATGATTGATGATTATATGTGTGTTGCTTGATGAATTGAAGGAGTTGTTGGTTTGTTATAATTGTTTAAACTTATATGGAAGCGTTTTTAACCATGATGTGAATTTGAGGATTTGTTCATTTTTAAGGGGAGACTGTTGAAATTTTTGCTCACACAAAATGGGTAATATCTTCATCGAATTATTTTTGATGATCTTGTTATTGCATCTATCTATCTTTTCTTTTTTATGATAAAGGGGGAGATAAATATGATATATTTTTTGATAAAATCATTTTGGTTAAAATTTTAAATTGGCCATATATTTAGGGGGAGCATATAATATAATTTTGGATAATATGCATTTTGAGCATTTGTTTTTTTTTTATGGTTGATATGTGATTATGGTGATGATTTTGAGATATGATGATGATTTGATTACATGGAGTTTTATATGATATTTTGGAAGTGATATCACTAAACTTGTATTTGAGGTGATGCTTGTTATTAGGGGGAGATTCACTAAATTTTCTTTTTGATGATGAAGGAGGAGAAGAATACATGTTTTTAACATTGTAAAAATTTTTACTCTCTCTTTTCGATTAAGTTTTCTTTTTGATGATGAAGGGGGAGAAGAATACATGTATTTAAATTTGTTAATTTAGTAAATTGGCAAATTATAAATGGAGCTTACATTTAGGGGGAGCAATTTGTGGAATCATTCTTTAAATACATTCAAGGTTTGTCATCATTAAAAGGGGAGATTATTAGCATACATGTATCCATAATGTTGATTTTGATGATAACAAACAAGATTAAGAATGATTAAATTTTTAAAAGCTCAAATTTTTTAAATAAATCATTATTTTCCTAATATAAAGGTTTTATACTTAATGGAAAAATGATTTTCTGAAATTGGTTGTTTTCAATTAATGGTTTAAATTGAAAACGTTTTGAAACTCTGGAAATGGACTTATTTATAAAGTTTTATGACAATTTGGGTCATAGTATAATTATAGTATAATTTCACTGTAGCGATCACTGTAGCAAACGGCTAACCGTTTACTGAAAACGGCTAACCGATAATTTTCAGAAAGCATGTTCTGCAAAGTATTGTTAAAATAATGATTCTGAAACATAACGGTGAACCGTTTACTGAAAACGGTTAACCGATTATTTCCAGATTGCTAACCTTAAACCGTTTAGTAAAAACGGTTAAACCAAATTTATTTTGCAGGTCTTTGGAAATTAACGGCGAAAGGGTAATCCTAAACGGCAAACCGTTTATTTGAAAATTGGCCCAACGGTAACTTTGACCGGCCTAAACGGTTAACCGTTAATGGTTAACGGCGAACCGTTTTCGAGCAGACAGTCTATAACGGCTAATTTTTCAGCTCCAACTATAAATAAGCTCATCCAATTCAAATAAGAGGAATTCTAACGATCATCATTGAGCAAAATATTGAGAATACAACTTTCATTAAGCTTTAAATAAGCTCTATAACGGCTAATTTTTCAGCTCCAACTATAAATAAGCTCATCCAATTCAAATAAGAGGAATTCTAACGATCATCATTGAGCAAAATATTGAGAATACAACTTTCATTAAGCTTTAAATCCTTGTATTCATCTCATTCATTCACACATTGAGCTTTCATTTGTGATCAAACACATTGTGTGAGAGAAATTCATTTGTAATCCTTTTTGTAAAATCAAGTTAAAAGATTGTAAGTGTTGTGATACACTTGGGTTAAGAGATTGGGGATAATCTCTTGTTGTGAAGGTCCATTGACACATTGGAAGTCAATTGTAAACATTTGAAGCCTTAGAGGCTTGCTTAGTGAAATCCTCAAGCTCGGTGAGCTTGGAGTCGTGGACGTAGGCGGGGATTACCGAACCACGTAAAAATCATTGTGTTTGCTCTCTCTTCCCTTATCTTTTTATATTGTGATTGATTTAATTGTTATTGCTTTAAATTCGTTTTAGATTTGCATGATATTTTGTTTTAGAATTGAATAATTTTTAAAATCCCAATTCACCCCCCCTCTTGGGTTGCATAACTAGAATTTCATGATTTACCCATTATATCTATAAATACATTGCTTTTTCCCCTAAATTCAATAGCTCTAAATCCAAATTTAAGCCCCATTTTGTATAACTCATACCCTATCTTATATTTTTACATATTTTAATATAGAATTATCATTTTATCCCTAGTTGAATTATGAGTGGCTAATATAATTCCAAGCTTGATTGAAGATAAAGTCTCAACACGATTCATGTACTTAATTTGGTAAGTTTATTCACCTTTTCTCTTTGATTTATGTGGATTGTTTTAACTCATTGTTGAAAGACAATAAATTTTGTCTAGATTTTGCAAGGTATATCAGCCCTCTGGTGCAAGATCGTTACTGTTTGGCATGATAAGCACTTTACAATATATTTATTGGAGAAAAAAAAACACTCCTCTAGTACTTGTGTTTTGTCTTAACTCAGTGTTGACAAAGAGTGTATCTAAGTTATTTAGTGGACGATCTTGCCATTTTATTGATAGAAAGTTTGTTATCACTCGGCATAATGTGTACTTGACACCACATTTCGCAGAAGATTACTTCCCACTGGCATAATGAGTGTTTGATATCATATTTACTAAAATAAGACTTATGAGGAGTATAAATACCCTCTTTATAAATTAATTAGAATTAAAAAGAAATATTAAGCTCATGGTGAAGTGTTGAGTGTGAATCTAGAAAATCAAGTGATTCATTTGCATTGTTTCATCTTTAATTTATTCTTGTCATTTTTTTTATCTTAGTACTGCTAAAAAAATTCCATCCTACCAATTCGCAAACAAACTTGAAAAATTAACCCTACACGTGATTAAATCTACCTCCTCGTGGGATCGACACTCATCACCATAAATCAATATTAAACACCAACAAACTGGTTTGTTCCTTGTTGTGGAAGTAAGAGATCAAGAAATACATAGTTCTCCCACCAATCTCAAATGAGGTAGTTTTTTAATTTTTATATTATGCTTATATATTTGGTAGGCGAGAATTAAGGTGTGTGAAAGATGAAAAAAGCAGAAAAACTTATATATGATAAATAAATAAAATAATAACAATAATAGATAAAGACTTGAAACGCGTATTGAATACGCTTTCCTTAAAGTGTTAATTGCCTCCTCTCAGTAGAGATTGCTTATGAGTTTGTTGGCAAGTCACTTTCAGGATATGACAAGCCTTTAATGTGAATCTGTAGCAAGCAAAAATGAAGAATTCACTAGGAAAATATAAACACTTTATATCCGGCAGTTTTTTTTTTTATGATGCCGTAGGAAATTATAAGGACAAGACTTACAAAGAATTGGATTATGGTTGAAAGTCGTCTCTCTTGTCCTTATATAGACTTTTAAAACCGACACCCCACCACCAAACATTGTGATTTTGCAATACCTGCCATCAAGTATTGTGACTTTTCATAATTAAATTTTATTCTTATTTGACCAAAACACAACAATATATATATATATATATATACACATATACACTTTAGCGATTTTAGTAGAAATAACTTAGAATTAAGAAATAAATATAGCCCTTCTTTGTTGCAAAAGTTCACACCTTTAAAATATGATTTCAAACCTAGACAAAAACTGTCCATAAAATTGAAAGGCTTTGGTAAAATTGAGATAAAAAGTGGTTGCGAAATTGAATATTAAAAGGGGGTATTTGATCTTTCTGGTTAAAAACAATACAAACTAAGGGGGAAATTGGCAAATATTTATCGAAACACAAACATTCAAGTATACAGTCACGCTATTTCTTATTGGTGTTGATTTATACACCCGAATGAGTTACAACATCTCATTTAAAAAATTAAGTAATAAAAGTACAGCCACAAACAAATTAAACGAATCAAATCACAAAACAAACTTACCACTCTTAACCCAAAACAAACAAACAAACAAACAAACAAATTAAAAGAAAACGAAATCACAAAACAAATCACTGGCCGATTGAATTGCTTGCTGCTCAAGGATGCAGCACCTTCTTCCCGCCGTCCTTCGCCGGGCCCCATACATTTTCCGAGAACCAGTCGCCGGCCTTTTTAGCATCGTTTTCTATTTTGTCTTTGCACAGTTCCGCAGAAGCTTGGCATGGACTATTGGCCACCCCTTTTTTATCGAATAAACCACCCTCCGCATGGTTTAATAGCAGCATGCTAAGAATTGCCAAACACAATAGCCTTGATGCAAACCTTGAGACTCCCATGATTAATTTTTGTTAATTATTATTTCGTTATGTATTTTCATGTTGAGGGCAAGAGTTATTTATATAGGTCTTGCATATGTGGCTGTAATTTTAATTAATTAGTTAATTTTAATCAAGGGAGTGATATCAGACTTTTTCCAACTATATTTCGGGAAATTTTAGTGAAAAAAAATAATATTATTGTGTGGTTGATATAAACGAAATTGTGCGACCGGTAATCAATATTACATTTTTCGAAGTTGAGATCGGATTTTATGTCACAAATTTGGTTATTAGTCTAATTAAGTGGGGTTGTTTATTTATTTAACCTTAAATTTTACCCCTCTATTACTATTTGAACTCTGGTAATCTCATACGCATATTGCATTCTCTATTATTACTCAAATTCAGGCGACCACATACACAAAACACAATCACAGCCAGTCAAACTGTGTCCAAGGTTTAATTGATTAACTTATTTTTTTTATTTTTGCCATTTGCAAACATTTTTTTCAACCAAAGGAATTTGGTATATCTTCTTGCTCGACAATATTTGTGGACCAACAAATTAAAGAAGATTTTGATCTCTCGGATAGAATAAATTAATATAAAGGCTTATTTGGCAAACTTTACAAGAACTCAAAATTTTCAAAAACCAACAATATTTCAATTTCTATTCTTAATTAAAAGGAAGAATGACTCTTTTGTCCTCATAGAAATATTTTATACCTTTTGTGTCTATTACAAATTTTTGATAGCTCATTTCATCTTGGACATCAAACCGAACACAAATATGACACTTCCAAGGATAAACATTACCTCTTAAATGATTTAAAATAGCACTGCACACGCTAGCCTTTATTTCTTTATTTTTAAATGTAAAAACATAAAAGGGCCAATATCATTAGAATTTAACGATTTCTTTAATTATAATGATATATACGAAGTTCAACACGTTCAATTTTTCATAGTATGATTTTTGAGTTCATCACATTTCGAGACTTGGTAAATACGCTGCAGATAGATTAATTAAATTTATTTTAATTTTGGTGTTTAATATCGGTGGAGTATTTTCCCACTCAAACTTTAATTTCTCGTGACATTTGAGATCTTTTTCCGAAATGTAGTGAATTTCATTAAATAAAATGATGTTATTAAATTAAACGTTTCATAATAACTTCATCATTTTCATTACATTAGCAGGAATTAATGATTGGAGAAAAAAAAGTACAAAATATTAGCAAATGGGGCCTCCAACATTCATAATTCAATTAACTTGAAGTTTTTCCATGGGGCTAATCACCTCTGCAACGGTGGAGTTTTTACCAGTCTTGGCTGTAGCGATCTTGATTTTCTTCCCCTTTATCGTTCTCTTTGTTCTTATAGTCATCTGGAGGTGACTCCGTGCAGTTGCTATTTTTTTTTTTTTGAAAGAGAAAGTAAAGCTTTCATTAAGAATCAATAGTGAGTAACAACAAAATCTCATCTGGGTAATTTCCCAGCCAAACAGCAGAACTTACATACTCTAAAGCTTTCTTTGCTAGCCCATGAGCAATACGATTGAAAGATCTTGGAACATGCTGGATTTGCACCCTACCTAGCCTCTTTAAGCTGTCTTGAATTGCTATTAAATAGATATTTAGGTAACATTTACTCATTGGAATAGAGTGAGAATTTTAGGATTGGAAGTATGTTGTTTACTTAATGGAATGAGAATGTAGAATAGAAATCAAAATCTCATTTATGTCTTTACTTTATTTTAAATTCGGGGTGAATAGTTTGAAAGTACAATTATCACATTTTTTAAAGAATTATAGTTTTTAGTTACAAAGTGAATAAAATATATATATATATATATATATATATATATATATATATATATATATATATAAAATAAATTATTTATTTTATTTTTAATTATATAAATTAATAATTATTATTAATATTCTTAATTATGTGAATCATTGTTTTTTATTAAATTTAATTTTATTTATGTAAATTAAGAATTATTTATATGAGCAACACAATTAGAACATTGTTATTAGGCTCCGTTTGGTACAGCTTATTAAATAGAGCTTATAACAGTAGAGCTTATAGCAGTAAAGCTTATACCAATAGAGTTTTTGGACAAAAAGTCATTGAGTGTTTGGTTGTCAATAAAAAAAAAACACTTTTGAATCATTAAATTGTATGATATTTTTTATATTATATATTTTTTAGATAAGCTCTCTAACCTCTACTCCCAAAAGCTCAAATTTTGGGCTTTTGCTAATAGAGGTAAATTAGCTTATTTAAGCTAAAAAAACTCTACTAAAAAAATAACCAAACACCATAAAAATTTTTAAAAAGTGCTTATGCGATTAAATAAGCACTTATGGCTCTTAAATAAGCCATACCAAACAGGCACTTAATAATATAGTAAAAAAAATTGGTATTTCTTTAGAGTAAACTATTTATTATTACTGATTGTTAAAATTAAATAAATACAATAATATTATTTTAAAGTAATTTTAACTTAGAATCAATGTAAATTATTATTTTTAACTAAATATAATAATATTATATTTAAATAAGTTTAATAACATTATTTTTAATAATATAAATAAAATATTATTAAATAATATTAGTTGAATAAATATAATATTATTATTATTATTTTTAAATAAATGTGATATTATTTTATTTTAATAAGTATAATTATATTATATTTAATAGGAAAAAGGTAACAAGAAAGAGTATCCCCATGGGAGTGGGAATCTCACTTCTCACTCCAAAAATAAGTGAGACTCATAGAGTTGGACTCCCCTCCCTTCCTTTAATGAGTAGGATCCCCTATATTACGTTTAACGTAACATACACCCACACACAGCAACAACATCTATTAGTAGAGCCCGCTACAAACGTAACTCAGCACTGACCCAATAAGTAAGTAAACATTGAAATTATAAAAATCTACACTCTCCAATCCCACTACACACCCACTACACAGCGTAAACATAGCACTAAAGCCTTCGTATTCTCTTACTTCTGCTTGCTCCACCACCAGCATACTAATCATTGCAATTGTTGCAACAGATGATGCCCTTATCTTTATGTTGGAGGCTCCCATGATTCTTGATCTCTGCTAATAATAATATTTTTTAAAAAAAAAAAAAAAGAAAGGCCAATAGGATATATATAATTAGCTTAGAGTTTTGAATGTTTTGTTCTAAATTTAATGCATTAGCTTTGAATATGGTACCTACGTAATCGTTTCACATTTCTAATTGTATTTCGTTGTTCGTACGGGAATTGGTCCACATACGCCCTGTTGAATTTTGATTACCACAACATTATTGACTCAATTTTCCACGAAAAAATTGCTACATAGGCGTAGCAAATTACTAATTTAATATCTGATAATTACATCAATCCGGTTGTGTCATGTTTTTTTTTTTTAATACGAAAACATGCATGGAAGAGCCTATATTAATTGTGCAAGAATTTTTAAGAAGAATTTTAAGGAAGTCACAAATTTATTGTGCCGTGCTAATTAAGTACATGGAATATGATTTATTATCACCTGCAACCTATACCGTGCCTTACGGTTAAAAGAATTCCAATGAATGTAAAAGTCCTAATTAAAATTTAGCTCTTCTTTTTTTAATTTTATATTTTGGCCCCCTCAAGTCTGCACTATCCCGATTCTAACCTTGTTATGGCCAGAGCTTAATCCTAAAAAAATTATAATACACCTTGAGGGCATGTTATCTCCACGGTTTGAGTAAAGTCAAATCTATAAAAATCTAACATTTTATGATTATTTGACTGTGTCGGGCTGTGGGCAGTACTGTAGTCACAGTCGTTTTAATGTGTTTAGATGCAAAAATCACTCTCTCTCTAATAAGTACCTGTGCGGTATGGCTTATTTAAGAGCCATAAGTGTTTATTTAATCGTATAAGTATTTTTTAAAATTTTTTATGGTGTTTGGTTATTTTTTTAGTAGAGTTTTTTTAGCTTAAATAAGCTAATTTACCTTTACTAGCAAAAGCCCAAAATTTGAGCTTTTGAGAGTAGAGATTAGAGAGCTTTTCTAAAAATATATAATATAAAAAATATCACATAGTTTAATAGTTCAAAAGTACTTTTTTTTATTGACAACCAAACACCCAATGACTTTTTGTCCAAAAACTCTATTGGTATAAACTTTACTACTATAAACTCTACTGTTATAAGTTCTATTTAATAAGCTGTACCAAACAGAGCTTAAATTGGCGTTCCTTTTTTGAAAGCAATCATCAATTATATGGATAACTGAGACCCCAATAGTTGCGGGAACTTATCAATTTTTACTTCTCCGTTTCCCATTTTTTTCCATGGGGCCCAATACCAAAACGGCAAAAACGGTACCATTTCCTTATCGTGGGACCCTCCACATTTTTAATTTTTGTAAATTAAGCCTACCTGCCACGTGCTCTATCCTCAAATATTCATTTCATATTTGATTTAAGGTGAAAAAATAAATTTGCGTTTTTTTATCTCAAATAATTGTTGTAAATGAATCATTATTTTAAAATCTATTAAACTATTGTGTCAACCTTATTATAAATAAATAATATTATACTTTATTTATTATTTATTTATTTTAAAGAATCATTATGTAAACAGTAAATATATTAATTTTAATATATATATATATATATATCAATGATTGCGTTATCTCAACGTATTTTAAAATTTTTCCGCAGACAGCACACAAGTTCATTCCGCCCATTGATTACTTGACAAAGCATTATACAATATAATATAATATTTATTTATTTTATCTGTTCGACGTGCGTGAAGGGGAAGTGGGTGAGTCAGATGATAAGTTATCTGGACGACAAGACTGTGATTATGAGATCTGTTGACTCCTATAACATGATCTTTTATTATCGCATGCAATTGATGCTACCAATAAATCAAAGATCCACCCGGCACTGCTTCAGTTGCAGCCCAGTCTCTTTACGATTTCATCCACGTGGCACGTGTGCGAGCCGTAGTCATCAAGAAACACATACACCACAGAGCACCCGACCACGAACGCGCGCTTCCTCAGTCTGGCCCTTGCTTCTAGAAGCCCTTATCCGAACGGCCTATTTATATTAGATTAATGTCTCGTCCCAACGAAGTACGAACCCTATCGCCTCACGCACTCTTCAAACAAAATTTTTGCTCTCTCTTCGCCGTACACAGTTGATGGACCACAGCCTCTTCCTCCACGGTCCCGCCAAAACGCTGCCGTTCCTGCCTCCTCCCAAACCCAGGGGGCCCCGCTCTTTCCCTCCCAGTAATAGCAATTTCGGCCGCCGGAGGCTTCTCCGCAGCGGGGTTGTTGTGCAGGCGAGGGCCGGGCCGAGCCCCTGCGAGTTCAGCAGCAGCCCGCTGAACACGCCGCTCGAGCCGAACTCGCCGGCCGGGAAGTTCCTGAGCCGCGTGCTGCAGAACCAGCGCCAGTACTTCAACCTCGCCGTCTCCGATGAGCTCAAGCTGTTGGCCAATGATCGCGACGCCGCCGTTGCGAGGATGTCCCTCAGCTCCGGCTCCGATGAAGGCCCGCTTCACAGGTACTTTTGTTTTTTGTTTGTTTGTTTGGCTTGATTCGTTTGGTAAGTAAGTAAGCAAGCAAGTAAGTGGGTTGTTTAATTTGTTGTTCGCGTTTGGGTGAAAGTGGATTAGTGTGTTATTATATATAATAATCAATCAATCAATTAATTGATTAATTAAAACACATGTTAGAGTAACTGGGTGTTGTTGTACAGAGTAGTTTCTGGTTCCGCACATGGTGCTGATTCCTGTTTTTGTTGGTAAGTTTTGATTGCGGTGGTGGTAAGTGTGATTTAATTCTTGTTGCTTAATTTCTTAATCCAATTTGACGAAAAAAGAGCTTTTAGGGTTTATGCGTATGATATGAATGGTAATTTATGTATTCCTTGGATTTGAAACATTGACCTATTAAATTTCCCTGCTAGAGGGTAAGCCAACTGCACTCTAAGTGTCGATTTTGGATATTTGCTTAAAATATTCTTAACATTGTAAAATTTAATCCACCATTAGGATATTCTCTGGGCTTCATCTGTACTGATTTTGCATTTTGGTTTTCTTGGTTCACTTTCTAATTTTTTATATAAAATATGGTATAAAAATGGGTTGAAAATCACCCAGAGTTTGCGTTGTTCCACCCCATACGGCCTTGTCATCATCTCTGTATTAGTTCAAAATATAGTCTATTTTGCTTTAGCAGAATTCATATTTTACTTATCACTCTTGAACTACGAAATGCTTTTGAAAATATATAGACATAGGAAAGAGTGGAGAGTTATCCCGGAGTTACGTATTTTCTAAGTCCGATTTACAAATAGGTTTTATATGTAGTGTGTGCCATTACTTAAGAGTGCATGCAAATTCTGGATTTTCAACCATGCAAGAGTACAGCCTCAGCTCCATCTTGTTATGATAGAAGTGCGGAGATGCTTTTTTAATTGGAGGTGGTCATAAAATTCACTTATATCACATCATTCAATCATAAATTGATTTCTCTCTTTATTTAGCTGAATTTACAATTGATGATCCTCGAATTTTTTCTTTATTGCTTTACAACCTATTATGCTATGTAGCCAACTAACTGAAAGGACTATATCGTGTCTCGAAAGTTACTTGCTATTAAGTTGAACTCCCTAGATTAGATGAGCAGTTGTTGCTCTGTATGTGGTAAACTATGTTGGCACAACATAGAAAATTGAGCTTTTTATCTCTGCAATGATGTAAAATAGTAATTCCAATGCTGTTACACCAAAGTAGTTAATTTACAAGTACATGAGCTACCCTTAACAAAATTAGTATATATAAATTGCACCCTTCAGACTTGTAATACTTGGGTGGAATAAAACATTATGATTTTAAAGTATACTGTCTCTAAATGTTCACTGTAACTAATCATTTTTGTTTTCTGAATGCCAGAAGGATTGCTCAATTGAAAGAACACGAATGCCAAACTGCTGTTGAAGATGTTATGTACATGTTAATATTATACAAGTTCTCTGAGATCAGAGTCCAATTGGTTCCAAAGCTTTCTAGATGCATCTACAATGGCAGACTAGAAATTTGGCCCTCAAAGGATTGGGAGCTGGAGTCAATCCACGAGTTCGAGGTTTTGGAGATGATAAGGGAACATATTTCCACTGTCATTGGCTTGAGAGCCAATTGCAGTGTCACAGACTCTTGGGCAACAACTGAGATTCAACGCCTTCGTCTTGGCCGCGTATATGTTGCTTCAATATTGTATGGTTACTTCCTGAAGTCCGCTTCCTTGAGGTACTACCTGGAAGAGTGTCTTGCATCAGCCCATCAAGATCTTCATCTTACTCACAGGAACTCCCTTCAGTTTCCAGAAGCGTGGTCTTATGGATTGAAGCAAAATCAAGTTGTTGGCTGTGTTAATAATACGCAGTCTATTTCACTTGGTCGAGGGACAAATGGGCATGAACTGAAGCAAGAAAAATTGAAGTGTTATGTCATGGGGTTTGATCCAGAGACATTGCAGAGGTGTGCAAAATTGAGATCTAGGGAGGCAGTAAATTTGGTTGAGAAGCACAGCTGTGCACTCTTTGGTGATGGACAGACGGGTTTGCTGGATACTGATGAGGTTATTTTGACATCATTTTCAAGTCTGAAGAGGTTGGTTTTGGAGGCAATTGCTTTTGGTTCTTTTCTTTGGGATGCAGAAGAGTATGCCGATGCTGTATATAAGCTGAAAGAAAATTAATCAGCGAGAAAGAGAACGGGAAGTATATGTAAATAAGGTGCGGTGGTTTTGTTCAACTTAATTTTGTATATATGCATTTGGTCTCTCTGCTTTCAGATTTTGGTGTGCAACCACTCGGGGATGATTTTGAGTTGTATAGTGTATGCAGTTTTATAAATAATATACAGTTTCAAAACTGTTCTGCTGTCATATCTCTTGTATATTAGAGCAATTCATGTAAAAATCTCTTTTAAGAATTCTGAGTCTTGAGAGTTTTTCAGTTTGGCATTTTTGGCTTTTGGTCGATGCTCTCTCTGGGAACAAAAATACTTATTCTGGAGCTTCTGTGAATAAATTAATGCTGGCAACCCAATTATAAAATCAACAAATTTATAATTTAAATTAATTGCAGTACGGACCTAGTCAGTGTTAATATAAAGGCCTTGCAAGCAACAGCTTAATCTTATTCTTGCTTCTTCCTGAAGCAACTTCTAGAAAACGTCTAAAAAGTCTTGGTCTAGGTAATTATCATTGTATAAAATTCTTTTAATCATCGTTTACAGGTACAATAACATATATTTTATAAATGATTAGTTAGAATCAACCATTTTTTTAAAAAAGTGTAACGTTAAATTTCCCGGAAAGAGTGAGGACATCAACTACCCCATATGATGCGTCAACAAGCAACACAAAGTCACAAACACACAATATTAATAATCAAATTCAACGCTTTTTTTTTTTTTTTGAAAAGAAAGTAAACCTTTCAATATTAATAATCAAATTCAACGCTTAAACTATACAAACAAAACAATAAATTGAAAACAAATCAATAGACAATTTATCAGCTCTATACCTGCCCTTTTCTTGTCTCCTGATTCCTTCAAACCAATATACCGAAAATGGTTGTTCTGCTCCTAAAATTAATTTTCTTTGTCATCACCGCAGTATCAAACTTAGTAGCCCGTTTAATCTTCAGCTCGGTGGCTCACCTTATTGTGCTGCTCATCCATGCATTCAAAGTTCCGGGAGAGGCCATGCAGGGTGCGTTAGAACAATTAGCAGAAGCCATGAGAGCCTGCGTCGAGTATGTCTTAGGGATCATCATAGAGGCAGTAGGTTCTTTAATCTCCTCTGCTTTTGATCTTCTTAAACAAGGTGTGACAGAGTCAGCTGTTATGTCTGGTTCCGCCGTCGTAGGTCTAGTAGAGAAGACAAGGGACTCCTTTGAAGGGTTGCTGAAAGATATACCGGATATTTTTGAGGGCCTAGCAGAAATGATTTCTAATATTGCTGCAGATTTATGGAAGAATTACATTGATGCTTTAGGATATGTTACTGAAAATGCTTGACTCTGTAATATTGTGATAATATTGCTCAAAATTCTTGGCTGTAAAATATATTTATAATATGTATTTTATATATACACACACCGCTAATCCAACAATTTTTCACAAGAAATCATATTTCTGATCGATTTTTGTATACGCGGCCTCGTTGGGAAATGGAGGCTTTGAAAGTAAGTCAAAATAGCTTAACTCAATTCTAAGGCAGGAATGGGAAACCAAACAAATTCATGGAAGCATCCATTTGGCGAGTAATTTTCTAACCCAAAAAAAAAAAAAATTTCTTCATTATAGTATATTGTAATTTGTATTTTTTAGTCTTTTAGAATGTCCCTTAAGAGGTCCCTTATATAGATAATGGCTCTTCACTAACTATGTTTCATTAAATGTTAACATTTTTAATTTGTTTTTAATTTATTCACATAAGAGACTGAGAGAGAGCCTAATGTAGAAAGAAGCATCGTGGTGGATGATCTTGTCGGATGAGAAAGATTACTTAGACAAATGGAAGGGAAGTTTGTTGCTTCAAGTCATAGATTGGTTGTGTGTTACTACTAACTCTTGTGTGATGGAGAAAGCGTGAAACTATTAGACCCCAAAAATTTTCTTCGATTTATGATCATTTTTTTAATCACACTTCAATTTAATCATTAATTTGTATAATTAATCACTTAATTTCGTTAGTTCAATTATTCTTCAAGTAACAGAATTGCCTTGAGCACCTCAACGAATAGCCTGTCAAAATTCTAGTGCAAGATTCTTCCGCGCCGTATTCCTTCTTAACCCCAGAATGATTAATTCCAGATTCAATTCAATATTATTACACACGTGAAATTAGCTAGATTAGCTAAATATTTTACACACATGAAATTAATTAAACGACCTAAATATGTAATGTTATTGACATCATTAGTATTACGGTTGTGGTTATTATTATTTAGCACTCTTACTCAATAGCCAACCTAAGTTCTGTTTGGTATGACTTAGGTTTTATTTGGTACAGCTTTTCAAGTAAAGCTTATTTAAGTAGAGATTTTATAAATATAGTTTTTACTAAAAAAAAATTAGTTATTTGGTTGTCAATAAGAGGTTTATTAAAATTTTATGAAATTACTTTAATAAATAAGTTTTTTAAAGTTATGTTATAAAAAGAATAAAATAAAATTATAACTAAGTAGATGATATTTTAGATATTTTAACATTTAAAAAAAAACTTTATTACAACTACGGAGATGATATGTTAGATATTTTAACATTTAAAAAAAAAAACTTTTCAACCTCTACTCCTAAAAGCTCAAATTTTGGACTTTTACTAGTAGAGGCAAAATAGTTTATTTAAGTTTCAAAAGTTCTATTAGAAAAACAATCCAACAATAACAAAAATTATAATAAACAAGTTTTTAAAATTATGTTATGAAAAGAATAAAATAAAATTACAACTAAGTAGATGATATTTTAGATATTTTAACATTTAAAAAAAAAACTTTTCAACCTCTACTCCCAAAAGCTCAAATTTTGGACTTTTACTAGTAGAGGCAAAATAGTTTATTTAAGTTTCAAAAGTTCTATTAGAAAAACAATCAAACAATAACAAAAAATTATAATAAGAGCTTATGAGATTAAATAAGCACTTACAACCATTAAATAAGTCATACAAAATAAACACTTACAACACTTATGAAAGTAAGCATAAAATATTGATGGTTGTAATTAATTAAACTAAAATACAAATTAATTAAAATATTTCTAAATATTAGAAATTTCAATCTAATTGAGATTCCTTCAAAATCTTTCTTTGCATCGAATATCCTTTATTTATTTTATAATTTTTTTAATTCCTTCTATAACATAATTTTAAATAACTTGTCTAATAATGTAATTTTTTATAATTTTCAGTAAAAACTCTCATTGATATCCAAACAACTAATTTTTTTTTAATAAAAACTCTATTTATAAAAACTCTACTAATAAAAGATTTATTTAAATAACTTTTATTTAAAAGCTATACCAAATAAAGGATAAAAAAAAAAAAGCAAATGACACAAAACAGGGCAGCTTGCCTTAAAGCAGGGAGTTCGTGAAGAACGTGAAAAAGAATGAATTATACACATAAGAAAACGAAATATAAATGCTCATTTTTTTTTTTAGAAGGGAAAATATAAATGCTCATTTAATTATTATATTTGGAGCTAATTTCTCGTTTGACCCAAAACGCTTGACTTTGTAATACTGTAAATGTTGCTCACAATTCTTGGCTATATATATATATATATATATATATATATATAATCCAACAATTTTCAGAAGCTGAAATCACATTAACTTTTGTTTACATAGTCTTGTTAGAAAATTTTGAATATGAAAATAAATCAGATGATGAGGATATTTGTACTCTAAAAAATATTTTAAACACTTAATTACTTTGTACACTCATATAATAAATTTAAAAAATTGACTTTTCTTTTTATACTATTTAAAATACTAAAAGGCTCTTATGTAAATCTTTTAAATTAATTATTTTTATTTACTATATACACTGATAAAACATTAAGTACACCTAAAATATAAATTTGAAAACTTATTTTTTATTTAAATTTATTTGATCATAAAATTAGCTATAAGAAAACAACAAAATTAATTATCCCACCAACCACCAGTCTTCTCTTTTCCTTTCTGTTCATGGCTTAGCTACCATGATCAAAGTAACCTTATTTATACATAAAAGGCTATCCACAATCCCAATTTTACTTAAATGATCATATAGACCCTCTTACTTTTATAAATGATCATGCATACTTCCTTTTAACTATTATACCTTTAATTACAATAACTCTATTGACTTTAGATAAACTTGTATAATTAATATAAATTAAAACTTAAAATATTATAATATATAAAATAAGATAAAATTTATAAAATATTTTTAATATTATAAAAATTATTATTAATTTGTTATATTCTTTAATAATTAAAAAATATATATTTGACATGTCAATAATATTAAAATAATTATACCTAACATTCACAATAATTTATAAAATTTATATTATTTTATTTACAATATCATTTTTTAATTATGTCTATATTAGTATAAATCTTAAAATCAATTTTTTGATTATCATAATTTAGTTAATAAAATATGTTAAGATAGACTAATAATAACTTAATATTAAAAATAATTTTCATTATATATGTTATTTTATTAATTATACTTATTGTAATATTTTATTTGTATCATTTGACATTTATTATTAATTTTATTTTTGTTACTAAATTTATATTTACTTGGGTTGTCATCATTAAAATGTATAATAGTCATCTATGAAATTAAGGGGTCTGTATGATTATTTATAAAACTAAAAAAATTTGTGTGATCATTTAAGCAAACTTTAAGGGTGTGGATGACTTTATTCCTATTTAATATTTTAAGTTGCAAGCAAATACAGTGCCATAACCACTCCACGAAATTAATCTCTTTATGAAAAATGCTCTACTTTTTGTCATAAATAATGCTTATTATCTTTTTATGATATTAAAAAAAATCAACATATTACAATTTCAATAAACTAATGTAAACTTGCTTCTGTATCATATCATAAAAAATTTGATTAAATAAAAAGAATATATCTATGTTAGTACCCAAGAAAAAGGAAATTTTAAGGTTTAAAATAAAAAAATTGATAACGCTGTATGAATGTATTAAATGAGTGTTTAGAGTAATAATAACATTATTATTATTTTTTGTTGTAATAGATACCTTGGTGATAATTTAAAGAATAATTTATAACAACAGTTTTTTTTTTAATTAAGATATGGATATTCATATTAATTTTTAAGTGTAAATAAATACACCTGAAATCAACATATGTAACTCTTCTGAGAATTATTAACTAAATTCTTCAATTTATTATATATTTTTTTCTAATCACACCTCCATTTGTATGATTAATTAATTAATTTCGTTATTTACCCTTTTTTTTTCGGATAAGCGTTGTTTACTTATTCTTTAATCTAAGAAGATATATATTTTGAAATTGATATTTCATTTCTCCGGTAGCTTTGTGAGTTGTGAAGAAGAAAAGAAACAGAGCCGCAGTCCGCTATCACTAACATAACGTAAGATAAGCCCCGGTTAAGGGTTTAAAGCAGCAAATGGGCAGCGCCACTCGATTCCTCTTCCTTCTCACTCCCTCTCCTCATCTCCGCCACCACTGCCCCTCCATCCTCCGCCTCTCCCGCCACCAACTACACTGTCACCGTCACCGTCACCGTTGCCTACAATTCTCTCTCCCACCACAGCTGGGGTCTACCGCCACGCGTTTATTCCCCATCAAGTCCTCCTCCTCCTCCTCCTCCCGGCAACTCCACGCACAAGCCCACTCCCCTCTCCCTCCGCGCGTGTCCCACCCCTGGCCCGAATTTCACGCGCTTCTCGATAGCCTCTCCGATCGCCACGGCGGCGGCGGCTTCAACCGCCTGCGTGCTGAAGACGCTTACGTCTCTGGCGCGGAGTTGCCTGAGGACTTCGTACGCGCTGCCAGTGCTTGCCTTTCCTTCGCGCGAGATAGGCCCAATCTGTTGAGGTTAGTTATTACTCTCTGACTCCGAGATTTTTATTTTTTTATTTTTATTTTTTTTTGGTAAAATGAAACTTTTATGATCCTGGTTGTTGTGTGGGATGCGTAGGATGGTCTCAAGGAGAGATGTTGAGGTGATAGTTGAAAGCGGCACGCCGTTTTTGTTCAAAAA
Organism: Citrus hindsii; assembly: GCA_004802465.1. Taxonomy (NCBI): domain Eukaryota; kingdom Viridiplantae; phylum Streptophyta; class Magnoliopsida; order Sapindales; family Rutaceae; genus Citrus; species Citrus hindsii. The sequence continues at coordinate 40,374 of QWBT01000514.1, forward strand.
TGGGGATGAATCTGTGAGGAGGATGAAATCATTCGTGCGAAATGAGGTAACTTAACTTCATAATTTTGTGTTTGATCAGTTTTTTGAATTCAATATTTTGAATGTTCTCATTGATTCTACAAACATAGAAAAATGATTGTATAAATAACTTCGGTCTGGTAAAATAGATTGTGGTTTCAGAAATGGCTACAGAGTAGCTCTGTAGCTTTATATGCGCGATTAGAGTTACCATGCTTGGCGGGACAATTTAACTGCTGCTGATTTAACTGTAGCCTTTATTTCGGCAGATGTAATTTGAAACTCCTTGTAAATTGATATTGTTAGGATTTATAAAAGATAATTGTATGCAAACTAATTCTTTGTTGTGTACGATTGGCTACTAGAATAATATAGAAGAACAGTATTGATGTGTTATATTCTTTAGTCTGCATTTACCGTAAGTCTTTAAGATAAGGTCTTTGCCACTTTCTTATTTAAACCTTTAATTAGATTGATACAATTTGAATCCTAGGGTATCAGGTTAGATGATAAACTTTCTATAGTTAGAAAGGCAATATTTTAGAAAGAAGCCAATTAACGTGTAACGTATGCGGTCCTTTTAATGTACTTTTTGCATGCAGGTTATAGAAGATAATAAAAATCAGGCAAATTCCTGTCATCCAAAAGTGAATTTTCCTCATGAAGTTTGGAATTATTTGTTTCTTGGTTTTTCTCCTTGCAATGGGGCTTGTTACTCACTCTATGGAACTCTTTACTGTTGATTTCTATTTCCATAAAACATTTTCTTTTTCAGAGTTTTTCTCAAATCATGATTAATATAATATTTCCTCTCATTTAAACTAAGTGATATCTGTGGATAGGAGAGACCAGGATTTGACCAATGGAAGATGGAGGAGAAAATGTTTAATCAACTATCTTATGCACTGATGTTCCAAGAATAGTTAAAACCAAGCTGTGAACCTTTGGAACTTTTGTACTTTCTATTAAACTTAGATTATGAAACTTAACATGAACTAAGAGTATTATCATGTCTATCTTGAAGTATTGTACAAATTTATTCATTTTTCATATTTTTTTTAATTGAAATTAAAACTTATTGGGGGGAAGTTTTTATTTGTTTCTATCTTCTTCTCTTGACAATTATCCATTTTATTCAAAAGATTTAAATTGATTATGGAAGTTACAACTCACTGATCCGGTGCCATCCATGTTGCTTACTATCTTACCCTTTTAGGTGTCTGATTTTGATGAACCAAACACAGTTGATTTGATGAAGTTTTTGTTGAGTTATGCAAGTGATCTCTCTGCTTCTTTGGAGGTGGATAATCTATACAATAGGGAACTTGTTGAGTCATCTGTTCGAAATCTGTTGGGTGAATTGGCCAAGCTAAGCTATGGCACTCCAGCATCAAACTCTTCTTCTGTGCAAAATCAGTTCCCTGATAGATATGGGCAAATGCAAAGGACCTCAGCTCAAAACATTCAAATGAAAAGAGGCGACTGGATTTGCCCGAGGTAGAGTGTTCAATATTTTCCTTTCATCTGCCTTCTATTCTTGGAATTTACTATATCATCGTAAGGTTTTTACTTCATGTATCATTTAAAAACTTTACAAATTTGAGTTTCTTTTTCTTCCTCCTTTTACAGTTCTGTTTAGCAGCACTTTGTACCATACCGAATTGGATGAACTAACATGTAATAAAATTCATAACTTGCTCATTTTTGTGAACATTTGGCACTTTCTTTTGATTGATAGTTGTTTATTTTCATCTGGATTAAGCAGGTGTAGTTTTATGAACTTTGCGAGGAATGTGAAATGCCTCAAGTGTGATGAAGCTAGACCGAAGAGACAGCTGACTGGAGGGGAGTGGGAGTGTCCTCAGTGAGTATTTCTTTCTTGCTATGATTCTTTTGACTGTTAATGATACTGCTTCCATTCAATCGGCCAGTGGTGATTATACTTTTAACTTCCCTTTTTCAGATGCGATTTCTTTAACCATGCGAGGAATATGGAGTGCTTGAGGTGTGATTGCAAGCGACCTGGAGAATCCTCATATGCTACTGCCGATTCTAGATCAGGTTCAGGATATGGATATGGCTCTGCAATTAAGGATGACATTGATAGCCGGTCGACTGCTGACAAAGAGAAGGAACAACGGTGGTTTAGTAAAGTTTCCCAGCTGGATAATACCTCCGATTTGAGTAGTATAGCAGATGAAGATTTCCCTGAAATTATGCCACTGAGGAAAGGAGTTAACAGATTTGTTGTGAGCACAAGGAAGACACCCCTTGAGAGAAGGCTTGCTAATGCTGAGTATCGAAGAAACTTGGGCAATGATGGCATGCCTGAGGGTGATGATGTCCAGACGAGAGCTGTGGATGAGACCCCTGATAAAAAAGTCAGCCGTAATTTAGATGAACTTTTTGGTCGTTCATCAACTTCTCCTGAATCAAATAATGACAGTATCACTACTGACCAAAATGCTAGTGCAGATAGTTCTTCACCTTTTTCTAGTGCAGGTTCATCACGTTATCCGAGAGGAAATAATTCCAATTATGTTCCATTTGTGCCATTACCTGCAGATATGTTTGCTGAGAAAACTGAGAATGCAAAGGTAGATGAAAGGATGTATGCAGAGTCTGAGAACTACCCGTCAGATGCTTCTGATACATCTGAACAAACTGGAGCAGTTTGTCGGGCCAGGGAATTTCATAACTCTGTAGACCATTTGCGGCTCTCTGAGAAACCTGTTAGCCAGATGGAGACCAAGCCTAAAGAAAATGAACAAGCTGACAAACCTGAGAGATGGTTTAAGAGGGTTGCTGAGGTGGAAAACTTTGATGTAACGAGTGCGATTTCTGATGATGACTTCTCGGAGATCATGCCGATGCGCAAAGGAGAGAATCGATTTGTAGTTAACAAAAAGAAAGATCGTTCTTTGACTTCACCAATGTACAGGAGACGTGTGGCTATGGAGCAAGCTAATAATACTAATTTCGTGCCCTTTGTGCCCTTCCCACCTGACTACTTTGCGAAGGACAGGCAGGAGCCAGTGGGAGCAGATTCAACTGCTAAAGCTGCTGGAGAATCATCAAATTCTTTGATGCCAGAGAAGTTGAATGATGCAAGACCGGCTGTGCCTGATATGAATGGTGTGCAACAGATGGAAAACCAGCAGCTAGGTTCTGGAAGATGGAACTCAAAATCTTCTGGAGAGAATGTAGAAGGAATGAAGACGGGTAGTTCAGCTCATGAGACTTGTATCAATGCAAATTCAACCGGGAAGAATTTTAATAGTCTGCCTACCAACAACAAGAACTGGAGTAGTGGATATTCTGGGAAGGAGATGACAATTTCAGCTTGGAATTCAAATCAACCGGCCGAAAACCAGAGTAGCGGATATTCTACAAAGGAGAATACGAATTTTGCCACGAGTCCATCTCAGCCAGCTGAAAATCAAAATGTTAGAAGTAGCTGGACTGGAAAGAGCCTGGAGGGGTCAGCAGTGAAGGAACTGGATCCATTAGATATGTCTGAGGAGGCCAAGGCAGAGAGATGGTTTCGACGTGTCGCCCAGATCAAGGACATATCAGAGTTGAGTCAGATCCCAGATGAGGATTTCCCATCAATAATGCCAATGCGGAAAGGAGTGAACAGGTTTGTTGTAAGCAAGAGGAAAACACCATTAGAAAGGAGGTTGACATCTCAACAGTATCGAAGAAATCTTCCAATTGTTAGCTCTGAGCCAGTAAAGAAGGAAAGTGATAGTAGCCGAGAAAACACAGAAGATTTCAATTCTGGTATTGTTTAATGTACTCTATGCATATATAAAATATATTTATGTTATCAAATTTTTGTTCCTCGTAAGATTTCCGGGAAATATGCCACAATATTGTGATTACAAAGAGGGCATTTTGAGGTCTACTGTAGCAAGCCATGATTTTTTTCGCTGTCACACGGTTTGTGAAGGTTACTATACTTGAGAATGGGTAGTGAATTACTGTTTCCCTCAGTCTCTCAGCCGTGAATACGTTGATGTAGATCCTATTTGGTATTGAGGTATTATAACTTTTAAGTTACGGTTGTTGTGAAAAAAATTGTAACTATGAAATAGAAGTTAATAGTATATAGTAAAAATAAATTTTAAATAATAATTTTGATAAAATTATTAAAAATATAATAGATTTTTTATTATACAAGTGAAAAACTATATCATCATATTTTTTAAATGATAGCAGTTAGTGTTTATCAAATACTTTAGTAATATAATTTTTAAGTTACAATTGCTCTACGTCAAGATCAAACAGGCCGTAATATTGCAATGTTAGATACCACTTCTCTACCAATAAAGTTTAATGTAGTTTAGGTTTTGTACCCAGAGCCACATATTAAAACTAGCTCTCAGAGATTTGAAAGGCATTTGCCGCATTTTTGTTGCATGCCATTTGGGATCTGAAAAGCATTTGGGAATTTGGAGCATTTTGTTGAGGAATTTAGCTCTTGGATCTTGGAAAGGTATATATAAGTATGACAATTAGAAACAGACGGTGAGTCGGGGATTAGGATTATTAATATTTAATATTTTTCTCTGACTATATTATTGGAAACTAGCCAACTATAATATATTAGTGTCAACTAATAATTTTATCTTTTCGTCTAATAGTACGCGATGTTATAGTTCATTTTAGTATAATTTTGTCAATTTTTTTTTCTAAAATATTAGTAATTCTGTATTATTAGTACCAAATACATAATTTTAATAATTTGTAAATACATAAAAAAAAAAAAAAAAAACATCATGCTTTATGGCCGGACCAAGGCGCAAAGATTTGTTGACGATTTGCAGTAACAGCCTGCCAGGCATGGATCATGATGGCGGCATGGGCGGACAGTAGAGACCCGCCTAATACGACAAATTTTCTCATCTTCTTTTTTTTTTTTTTTTTTATCACGAGATATCTTGGGGGAGTCCCAACTGTGAGAGGTACCTTTAAACTTGTACCACAACTCAGATTAAAAATTTTCGCTCGAATCGAAAGACACATATTCTTCCAACAAAGACGACTTTCTTATTACTCAAACTGAAAAACAAACACAATCAAATTATTTAAAGGAACTCTGTTGTCATTGGAGCCAACACTTTATTGGATATTTTCTCTATCTTCATTTATATCAAATTTTCTCATCTTCATTTATATCAAACCTGTCCCTGTAATTTACAGATGTTAACATCTATAATTATACCATACTATATATCAAATCAGTCCGTTTTGTTTAAGGGCAGCAATTTGAGTTTGCACGCTATGTCAAATTTAGATGGATATGGATTTGGTCCGTTGGTTATTCATGTGAAGAATTTTAAATGCTAACCTAACCATTTAATAATTTATAATTGTGATAACTGACGAATACATTTTTTATATTTTATACTTCAAAATTTCACTTGCTTAATATGTTCTTACTTATTTTTTAAACTATTTAGAGATTAATAGCTTCGCAAATTCTAAATGATTTTGGCCTAAATATAGTGATTTTTATTTGAAATATGACAATCATTTAATGATACTGGATGATATCATAGAATGATAAGAGGAACTAATTTAATACAAGTGATATAATTATGGAATCAAACATCATTTTTGGTAAATTAAGGGAGTAATTTGATAATACTGTATCAGAACTACGTGGCTCCGGGCTGGTCGCATTTTAGGAAAGAACACAAAACCAACATGTGTCGTTCAACTGAAGCCGTCAATCATCTTAAAAGCTTGGGCCTTCCAGTCTTGTCAGTTGCCACTTTTTCTCCATGCTTCCAGCTTCTAATTTTGCGGGAAAATGGGCAGGATATTTGGTCGAAATCTTGCATGTGATCCTCAGTTTTATCGTGTTTCTAGGCCTCGACTTTCTAGAAACTTTACTCTGCATTATGTACAGATGCCTTGATGAGTTCTTTGAAGGGAAGGCCCCGCATTGTTACTGTGAAAAGAGGACTGATGGCGAAGAAGAAAATGAGCTGTCGGAGACTTTGTATGGGAGAAAAAATTTGTTTGGGCAAATGAGGTTTCCTGGGTATCCAAGAAAAGGCAAAGAGTGCGACAAAGTTACAAGTGATCATCAGCATCAGTTGGTGAATAGATGGTCTGATTGTGGGTGTGAGTCTTGCGTTTCTTGGATGAAAGCTGGTACTCAGAAACTTCACTTTGTGGTCAAAGAACCCTCTCAAGGTGATTTTAATACTACTTTCTTTGGCCTTAATCATAACATTTTTAAAGTGCTTGTAATAAGTACAAGATTACCTGCTTCAACTTGATATGAAAAGAGGACACTCTTGATGCAGTCTCACAAGCACATGTTAATTGTTAGTCTGATTGGTGCCGGTTTCTTGTTCTGATAAATAGTTAGCAACTCCAGCTACTTATTGGGGTTTTGCTTTTTATGCATGTTATTTGACAGATTCTTCTGAAGGTTCAAAGGGAAATCCAATTGAAAATGTGATATTTTTACATGGGTTTCTCTGTTCTTCCTCAATATGGACAGAAACAGTGTTTCAAAATCTGTCTGAATCTGTAAAGGGTAAGTACAGGTTGTTTGCGGTTGATCTTCTGGGATTCGGAAAAAGTCCAAAGCCAAGAGATAGCTTGTATACATTGAGAGAGCACTTGGATATGATTGAACAATCTGTGATTTGCCCATTTGATTTGAAGTCCTTCCATTTGGTTGCACATTCCATGGGCTGCATAATCGCATTGGCCGTAGCTGCAAAGTACTCCAAGTCTGTTAAATCAATTACCCTTGTAGCACCTGTAAGTGAATAGATATGAATGCTTTTTTCTTCCAATTTTCATTTCATTTTTTGTTATTTTATCAACTACATAACTTCAAATTTCTTTCTTTCTGTTTTCCACTTTTTCAGCCTTATCTCCCATCTTCGAAAGATGGCGCTAGTCTCGCTGTGCTTAATAGGCTCGCTGGGAGGAGATTGTGGCCTCCATTGTTGTTTGGTGCGGCTTTTATGTCATGGTACGAGCACTTGGGTCGATGCGTCTGCTTCTTTGTTTGCCGGAATCACAGGGCATGGGAGAGTTTACTTAAGCTACTCACTCGAAGAAGGTAGTAATCATTTCTACGTTGTGTCATTGTCATGTGTGTGTAAAATATACAAACCAGCAACTGAAATATTTTGCACTGGGGCTTTGTTTAATTTTTGTTTCTTCTTTCAGGGATCTCAATTTCATAATAATGGACCTTCCTAGGCACACACACCATTCGGCTTGGCATAGTATGCATAATGTGATTTGCGGGGGAGCAAAGTATATGGATGATTATTTGGAATCTTTGATTGAAAACAAAGTAAAACTCTATGTAATTCAAGGTGATCGGGACCAAGTTATCCCTATTGAGTGCAGTATCAACATTAGGAGGAAAGTTCCAAATGCAGAGGTCACTATAGTTCCCAATGCCGACCATAACTCTGTAATTCTTGGTAGAGAGAAGGATTTTACAGAGACATTGGAGCAAATTTGGGTATCATCAGCAGATATTAACGGGACAGGGCCAGGGTAATGATGTTCGGGATCTGATAGCTGTGTCATCGTTTCATGTCTGCATATTTATTCATTGAATTCGGGAGAAAAAAAATAAAAAGATTTTGAAGCAGAGTTATTTACTATCTAATAGCTGTGTTGATTTTCTTTTGGATGACATTGGCATAGAACTTTTCAAGCATTGGAGAGATTATCGGAAATTAAGGGTGTGATTCAGATTGAGGCGTTTTGGTTTTTAATCTACAACTACTGTGCGATAGAATCACCAGCGATTAGGAGTAATTGGGTGAGTATTCTTAGAAATTAGAAAATATTAAGAGCTGCCTTTCAATTAATTCAAATTGATTGGAATGAACCAAAGAATTGTAATAGGGAAACTATGTATTTTATGAGTCCTTTAATGATGCTGTAAATTATTTTTACCGTACCAATAATGTTTCAATTATATACCATTAGATTTAATAAATAGTTCATAATAACTATGATCATTCTTAGTGTTTGAAATAATTTCATTTGAATAGCATGTTTATTTAAAAATCACTTTTCATCCCTCCTTTAAATTTGTAGTGTGATAATCTTTTTGAACATTAATGTTTCAAAATCTATTACTGTTGAGTATAAGATATAACATAAATCAAATAAAAAAGTTGCAATTATAAAATTTACATATGATGTAACACTAATAAATGACATAACTATATATGTATATTTAAGTGAATGTCATAAATTACATCAATAAACTTATAGGTGAAATTGTTTGTTTACCTAAAATTTTTTTTTCTTTTTGATAGGCATCTGAAAATTACTTGATCTTCTGTGTTTTAATAAAATTTAATATTGCATGTTAAAATAACCGTTATTTGATATACTATTAAGGATCATTATATAATTAATCATGTCGTATATATTATTTTTAACACCCATTTAGCGTACCTATTTCATGAAATTATGGTTTATGTCAATTAATATGTTTTACAGGGTGAGAAATTATCTAAATCTTAAAAAATTTAAGTTTTACAAGTCAATATATTTTTATTTTTTTAATATCAGTTTATTAATATTGTAGATTGATCTCTATTCCATTACGTATCTTTTATATTGCAAGAATAAAAATTGATTATATGGTAGAAATATTATTAGATTCACATATTAAAATTTTCTACAATACTATCGCATCTCAAGGGCCATTGATGATTTTAAGCCCATAAAGTGAATAAACTGTCAATCTGTCATGCTTGATGAACAACATGCTATTCAAGATAAGCCAATGAAAATTGACTCATTATCTAATCATATTGTTGGCTTTTCAGCCTGTATTTTATTAGATTAAGTTTAAGAGAATACTACAGTGCATAGGATCCAACATTAATTTCAGTCCCTATGTCATATATCATTTACATATTAAATAATAAATTTTATAATTTTATTATTCTACCATTCAATAGATCAGTTGATATCGAAATTTGGTCGACCTGATCATGGTGATCAGATTGTCTCGTCAACGCTTTAATTTGTTTTGGCGAGACACTATTACTTGCTACTACAATAGAATTTGAATGGTATTGACACTTCCTTTGATCTGCAACAACACTAAATAGTCTATGGATTATTATTTGGAATCTTTGATTGAAAACAAAGTAAAACTCTATGTAATTCAAGGTGATCTGGACCAAGTTATCCCTATGGAGTGCAGCATTAACATTAGGAGGAAAGTTCCAAATGCAGAGGTCATTGTAGTTCCCAATGCTGGCCATAACGTTGTAATTCTTGGTAGAGAGAAGGATTTTGCAGAGACATTGGAGCAAATTTGGGTATCATCAGCAGATATTAACGGGACAGGGCCAGGGTAATGATGTTCGGGATCTGATAGCTGTGTCATCGTTTCATGTCTGCATATTTATTCATTGAATTCGAGAGAAAAAAAATAAAAAGATTTTGAAGCAGAGTTATTTACTATCCAATAGCTGTGTTGATTTTCTTTTGGATGAGTTTGGCATAGAACTTTTCAAGCATTGGGGAGATATCTGAAATTAGGGTGCGTTTGAGATTGAGGTGTTGTGGCTTTTAAGTAACAACTGATATGAAAAAAAAATTGTAATTATAAAACAAAAGTTAATAACATATACTAAATATAAATTTTAAATAATAATTTTAATAAAATTATTAAAGATATAATAGATTTTTTATTATATAAGTGAAAATCATATCAACATAACTTTTAAGCTACAACAGCTAGTGTTTACCAAACACTTTAGTGCTGTACCTTTTAAATTACAACTACCTAATTTCAATCCCAAACGCACTCTTAAGGGTGTGTTTCTGAATTCAGATTGAGCCTTTTTGCTTTTCAATCTAGGACTACTGTGCGATAGAATCACTAGCGAGTAAGAGCAAGTGGGTGAGTAATCTTAGAAATTAGAAAGTCTTAAGAGCTTGCCTTTCACTAATTCAAATTCACTGGAGTGAACTAAAGAATTGTAATCGGGAAACTATGTATTTTATGGGTCCTTTCGATGATATTGTTATTTTTTTTTTACCGTACCAAAATGTTTAATTGTTTACCATTAAATTTAATAAATGGTACATAATAACTATGATAATCCTTAGTACTTGAAACAATTTCATTTAAATAGCATGTTTATTCAAAAATTACTTTTCAACCCGCTTTAAGTTGTAGTGTGATATTTTTTTTAACATTAATGTTTCAAAATCTATTACTATTAGTATAAGATATAACACAACTCAAATAAATAAGCTACAATTATAAAATTTACATATGGTGTAACTTAATAAATAACACAACTATATATGTATATTTAAGTGAATGTCATAAATTATATCAATAAACTCTAGGTGAAATTGTTTGTTTACCTAAAAATTACTTTTTTCTTTTTTGATAGGGTACCTAAAAATTACTTGATCATCTATATTTTAATAAAATTTAATATGGCATGTTAAAATATCCATTATTTGACATACTATTAAGGATCATTATGTAATTGATCATGCCGTATATAGTATTTTTAACACTCGTTTAACATACCTATTTCATGAAATTATGGTTTATGTCAATTAATATATTTACATGGTGAGAAATTATCCAACCTAAAAAAAAATTAATTTTAGCCAATGTATTTTCATTTTATTTAAATATGTTTATAATATATATTGTAGATTGATCTCTATTCCATTACATATCTTTTATACATTGCAAGCATAAAAATTGATTATATGGTAGAAATATTATTAGATTCATATATTAAAAGAATAAGGATTCAGTACTGAACTGAGTTTTTGTTGAGCACTGAATCAATAATTGTTAGGTAAAAGAAATAAAATAAATCAAATAAATTTGATCATTAATTCAATGCTCAGTAAAAAAAAAAAAAAAAACTCAGCATTGAATCCTAATCCATATTAAAATCTTTCTACTACTATGGGATCTCAAGGGCCATTAATGATTTTAAGTCTATAAAGTGAATAAACTGATTGTCAATTGTCATGGTTGATGAACAACGGGCTCTTCAAGATAAACCAATCAAAGTTGACTCATTATCTAATCATATTGTTGGCTTTTCAGCCTTTATTTTATTAGATTAAGTTTAAAATTATACTACAATGCAGGGGATCCAACATTAATTTCAGTCCCTATGTCATATCATTTACATATTAAATATAAATTTTATAATTTTATTATTCTACCATTCAATAGCTCATTGCCAAATTAATTGTGACTATGTTGGAACTCAAATATTAAAATCTAATATTACTCTATTTAATATACTTTAGGCTAACTATTTAAA